>CM062817.1:731394559-731499559 GCA_031772625.1 Pinus tabuliformis
AACGGACAGAACCACCACGGTCGATGCTATCAGCACCCCACGCTTAGTAAACGTTGAACTACGCGATGCGGTAAAGGGAATTCGCTTCAGAACTGGAAATTCGCTGGTTCGGTAAGTTGAACAATTTTCTTTCCCGCATCCTCTTTTTTCTTTTCTCCGGCGGTACTCCCTATTTCGGTCCTCATATTCTTGCAACTCCACGATAAAGAAATAGTGCATACCTCTTTTAACACGCCCCAAATAAGAAAAAAAAAAAAAAAAAATCCTCAGAAAAAACAGCACATGGCTCTTTTAACCACTGCACAACATGCGGGAAGTACATCAACCAAGCCGACATATCGTCTCATCAAAACAAAGACCCAAAACAAAACAGTTAAAAACAAAAAAATACCATTATCTAAACAGTCAAAAGCAAAATCCCCAAAGAATAAAACCCAAAACCCACAAAAAAAAAACTACAAGAAAAAAGACGAATGAAAAAGGAAAAATCAACCAGGTGCAATGCTAAATCAACCCACTACCCAAGATGCTCTGCCCTGTAGCTACACTCAGTTTATGTATTGCTTTGTACGGGCATTCTGCTCTGCTACACGCAAAAGGTATCACCGCTAAACAAAATTGAAGAACATAAGAAGACATGTACTTTCATCAATAGAGGTAATCGTTATATATATTTACAATGAATAGAGGTAATCGTTATATATACCATTAATGAACCGAGGGTGTTCACAGAAATAGAATATGACGGCCTCCTTTTCTGAAATTCCATCACGTGTTCTCTCGCTGGTTCTTCAAACTAGGGTTAGAATATTGGAGGGTCAAATTGCCCTAGCATGCACCTTGTACTGGTCGAAGGGTTGAGGATTCCTGCACTATGCCAATTCGCTTCGTTTTGCAGAGTATCGACGACATACTGCAATTTATGATGGGGACCACCCGGTTAGGCTCTGCACCCATAGCTCCAGAACTCCCATCCCATGCTCGATCACCTGGACGAAATGAACCACCATGCTCCCACTCCATGTGATCCTGCTCTGCATCATGCAATTTACAGAAATTTCCATGGCATTATAAGTTCACCTTTTGGATCCCTTCGAAATGCCTTGAGCGTTCAGGGGATGGTGAGGATTCTATGTAGTCCCCTCACATTCAGTGGCACCCACGGTATGTATGGGTCTGCAATCTCCGTCTGGATGCCAAGTGGTTAAGCAGCAACTCCCACGCAGATGTGCACCAGCAAGCTTTTCTACCAGCTCTTTCGATCGTAAGTTCAATCCTTATTTATTTCTAGTGTCCACAACGGCTATGCCTTTTTCAATTCACATCATAGCCGTTTTATGCACCTGCCATGAGCAAGCTTTTCTACCAGCTCTTTCGATCGTAAGTTCAATCCTTATTTATTTCTAGTGTCCACAACGGCTATGCCTTTTTCAATTCACATCATAGCCGTTTTATGCACCTGCCATCGATACCCTCCACGACCTTTTACTCGCATAAATTTGTGTTTTAAATGCTTTCTCCTGTGGTGCCCACACTCTTGACCTGGCTGATGGTCGTTTTCAAGTTCGGAGTGCCGTTGTCCCTTTATGTGGCACTGATTTCAAATTTGTTAAAGTCGGTTAACATTTATTTCATGTTAACATCCAAATTAGAAATTTTAGTTTTATATATAGTAAAAAGTCATTAATCAAAATAAAAATAGAAATTTTCCAATTACAAATATGGTAAAATTTATTAACAATAGATTTAATGTTTAATAGTCAAATTTGTTAATCATTTTTTTGATATTAACAACTTAATTATACATTTGAGATTAACAATTTACAAGTTGGTTAGAGTTCATCTAACAAAGAAGAGTTCTCAACACTTCATTAACTTCATAACTTTGATTCCAACTATAACATTGCTAATTTATCATACAATCATTTTACGACATAACAATGATTATAAAAAACTAAGTAAAGATGAAAATACTCCCATGAGGCATACCAATGGGAATTCTTAACATGTAGAGCAACCACATATTAAGACTGAAGGGAAATTCATTGATATCTGAGATTTTTCCACATATGTAATTGAATAATAATAGCAGAATTGAAGAGGACTATTTGCAAATTGCCATGGTTTATACTTGTGCCAAAGGCTACCATAAAGTATTCAAGTACCTATTCGAAGGCAAGAGATTTTCCCACAACTGGTGCAAACACAAGAAGAGTTCATCTACAAATTGTTGATCAGATGCAATTCTATCATCCCCATGAAGTTTCATACCCCTAGTGTTTTTTTAGGGTGCCATAGCCTTAATACTTCAACTCAGTACTTCTTCAATTAGAAAAAAAGCACGGATAATGGCCCCCCTTGTATGACTCGACAAGGTGGAATGAATGTTGACGAGGGTGACCCATTTATGAGGATCAAGAAGAAGCCATTGGAAATAATAGAGATAATCCAATTTATACATTTGTCAAAAAACCCAAAGGTGAAAATGATGTGATATATTTATTGCTAACTAAGTCTACCAACATCATTGGGCATCGCAAGCTTGATGACCATACCCAAATTTTGAAATAACTAGAGATTGAATCAATTCATGGGCCAAAATGATGCTATCAATGATTTTTCTACCTTCACCATAACTAGATTTCTCCTAGAAGATGAGCTTCAGGATTCTCTATCATGTCTCCTTTAGCAATGATTGTGAAGTAGGTGGCATTAAGGTTATGACTACTAAGGAGGTTATGCAAAACTCCTCAACCAATTCCCAAACATGTTACTTAATGATGGCCTAATATGATTGAAAGAAGTCTAAGTCAAATTTGTCTAGTCTAGGGGTTTTCCTTTCAACATTTCAAAGACTACTTGTTCTACATATAGAACTATGATCTCGAAGAGTTGGGCTTCGTTGTGCTTCTAGGTAATCAAAGTGGGAATGCTCTATGTAATTATTTCAATAAAGTCCTCTAAAAACTTCTTAGGTTTAGTGAGCAAATATTAGTAGTAATTTCACAATTGATTTTCAATGTTAACATCTCACTATAACTTCAAGCCCTAACTGTCTTTTAGGGTTGAAAATAAGTTATGATGTTGATGTTAAACCATGGATAAATTGAAGCATTGTGTGTTCTTCTCTCCTTCATTTACCCATCAAACTTTTAATTATTGCTGCCATAAGACTTTCTCTTATTTGTTACACTCCCCCAACTATATTTGATGTTAGGTTTTATGGCTAATAAGTTCCCTTGTTCTACCTTTGAGGATGATATTACACTAAACATGCTCCATTTTGCTCAATCAAATCCTTCTACAATTCAAAAATATATTTGAATTCATGTTTATTGCATTGTCACAGATAATCTGACGTAATTTAAATTTTGCTAGAAGTGATATGTTGTGGTACATTTTCTCATTGGAGCTTCTTTCCACTATTTAGCTAAATTCTACAAAACATATGGATTATTTAGCTAAAACCCTTCAAAATTAAATGGATCATTTTTTGGATTCGTGTCTAATCTAGTTTCAAACTTATTGGTAAATGATTCAAGCCCATGCTTACAAGAAACTTATTGGAATGCATTAAATATAGAATGCATTT
This sequence comes from Pinus tabuliformis, assembly GCA_031772625.1. Lineage (NCBI taxonomy): Eukaryota > Viridiplantae > Streptophyta > Pinopsida > Pinales > Pinaceae > Pinus > Pinus tabuliformis. Next base: position 731,398,152 of record CM062817.1, read on the forward strand.
ACCACTCAAATGAAATTAACTAATGTGCAATAGAGGATAAACACACATTCCAAATTTAAATTGAATTTGAAATGGCCCTTCAGATGATTGAAAGCGTAATTACTTGAAAGCATAATTACTTTTAAGATATGATGGTTGCATGGAAAACTAATGGCATGAACAATCAGGCAAGCAAGCATGCATGTCTAAGATGTGATCATAGTGACGTGCATTCCTTATAAGTGGAAAAGATTGTGTTTAGAAACATTTAATGAGGTGACTAATATTTCTTCTAAGTGGAAAATCTGGTGCCCAACAACCTTTCATGAGGTAACTAATTCAGTCCATTTGGGATAACTTTCAAGTTTTAGATCAGAGTTGGTTGACATAAGAGAGTTGGTTGTTGCTCTTCTTCCTTGGTTGATGGGTATACCTATGTCTGCTTGATGATGGACCTTTGTAATGCAAAATATCTGATGCAATTTCCATTTAAAAATAAATAATGGGGAAGAAAAATGAGAAAGAGGGGGTTGAGAGACAAAACTTTGACTATTATCAACCAATATCTACTCACAGTTCATTTGCAATTATTAAAAATGGGTATGTGCATCATCCTTACAACATACAACACAATACATACCATATTGGCCATATGATGTCTAAAAACATCTCTTCCAAATAGTGGCAAGGATCTTAAGGACTCTATATTTGAACTCTCAAGCACAATCCTAGAGCGTGAAAGAGACTTGCAAGAAACGACAAAGTGGGAAAGAAAAACCTTGATGGGGAACAATAAAAGGTGACTATATACAAATTTTGAAATGAGACTTGGTAATGAATATTGTATTTAATGTATATTAATAACCAATAATATGGGAGGTACAATGCGCCAAGCTACCTAAAAATATTTACAATTTGGAAGCTTCATTATATGCCATTTGATATTTTGATTGATCTTCCCATTTTTTAGAGGAATAATGGAAATCAGTGCAGACCCCATAATACCCACCAAGTAGATCTTTTCTTTGCTTCTTGACATTGCTAAAATCAATAATGGATCCCAATGTATGGCTATGGCCCACCAAATGAAAATTACTAGTTGAAATGATTCAAATTCTCCGCATGATGTATGAAGATTTGATTAAAATTTTTCAATGGATTGGAACATGTTTGTGTAATGCAAGAAGATATGATTAATACAATAGTAAATTAGTTGAAGCATGAAAAAATTGAAAGGATTCAAATTATTTGTATGATGCATGTGGATTTGATTTAAGAATTTGAAATGATTTGAACTTATTTGTATGATGCATGCGAATCTAATTAGTATTGGACATGCTTTGTTGGGAAAACCCCTGATTGTTATTCTTAATTCATATTTATAATTCAATGGGAAATCCTTAACTCATATAAATCACATAACATATCACATCTTATTTCTTCTATGCCACTCTTTCCCATGCCTTACGAAGTTTCCTTTGCAACATATGGTGCAATTGCTAGTTAGATATTTTTAAAATTTGAGCTTAAATTATTTAATATGTAGAATTTAAGTGTCCCAATTTTTTCACATTATTGAATCTATTTATGCATTCAAAACTATAATTAGAAAAAACACAATCTTGCTTGAAATTGCATCACAAACTTCTAGTGAAAAATACTATTTCATCTATCTTCCTTTGCAACATATGGTGCAATTACTAGTTAGATAATTTTTAAAATTTGAGTTTAAATGATTTAATATGTAGAATTTAATTATCCAATTTTTTCACAATATTGAATCTATTTATGCATTAAAAACTATAGTTAAAAAAAAAAACACAATCTTGCTTGAAATTGCATCACAAACTTCTAGTGAAAAAGACTATTTCATCTATCACTTAGACTGCACTCTAATTTAATATGATTTACCACTCAAAATCAAGATGATATCAAACGTATTTTTAAATTTATGTTGAAAATATGTTCCTTTAATTATTTTATTGTTACTTTATGCATTTGCAACAAACTAATTCTTGTATTGTTAATTTATGCATTTGCAATATCTTAAAGAAATTAAAGCTATTGTATGTATGTGCATTTTCCTATATTTAATTTTCTTCGCATTTCTATTATACTTTTATAGTTATTTTTTTTCTTTCTTTCTTTCTCATTTCTTTGATTATAAGGTTTAAAGATTTTGAATATAAAATTTATGGAAAATTTCTAGTTTCTCCCTTAATCATATGGGGAGTATAAGTTTTTTTTGTCAAAATAGTTTGTGTGACTTTAAAGAACTTTTTTTTTTTTAATTTCTTTTTTCTATTTTTATTTTTTATTTTTAATTTAAATATATTTTTTCCATTCATGTTTGGTCTTTTATACAATATTAATGACTGAAAAATCATTAAAAAGTTTATCCTGGAGGTTGAGAGAGAAAATTTATAGTTAAAGAATGTATTCCTTAGAGGAAACTTATCTCCAAGCATCCATATTTGTATTTTCCAAAAAAATATAGTTTACTCTAGAGAATTAAATGATTTAAAAGATGTCTCCTTTTTACTTTCACCACCAATTATGTACCTACCACATACAAATATATTTCCATACTATGTGTGTCCTCTATAGAGTAGATTAGATTCATTGTTATTTTGAAGACAATAATGATCAACTAAACCTCCCAAGGGTTACATTTTCTCTACTCATGGTTTGATGTATTCCACATCACTTCCATATAGTAGGAAATCACTCAACAAGACTACACACCCTATCATAAGAACGCTTAACAAATTGTTTTTAATAAAAAAGAGTTGAAAATGGGACCATTTCAGCATGGCTTCTCTATAACTTTATAAAATTATGGGAAATGAAACCATTTTGGCATGGACTCTCTCCTTATGACCTTACTCTACATTTTGTTGCTCATTCAATGGAAAATATGTAAAAATTATTCTCTTCAACAAATCTAATTAGTAGGGAATATCCTCAATATTTTCAATGTAATTGAAAACCCTAGGTTATTTCATCTAGAGTAGTATGTCCCCTTATAACTTTTAACATAATTGATAACTATAACTCATTTCATTTTTGTCACAAAGAGTTTTTGTCACATCCAAAAGGCATTTGTACTTGTTTAACGCACCCGGAATTTGAACCTTCCACATTATGATATTACATATTTGTTATTTTATTTTCTCTACGCTGGAATGAGGGCACCTGAACATGAATTTAGAGTTAATACAAAAGGAACCATATGATCCATAACTTGATTCTAAGCTACCACATTTAGAATATGGACTCTCAGTTCTCTCATTCTTCTTTCTAGACAAAATTTCTTCCTTTCACTTACCAATATTTGAAATTTCTGACCTGTATCTATTGCACCTTCTTTAGTAGCCACCATGCTTACATCACATTCTTCCATCAATTATTGTACAAGCATAACAACTACTCCTGTGACTATATTGTCTACATGTTTTGACTACATATGTTTGGTTTTCCACACATACATGGCAATAGTTGGCCACGTGAATTGTTATAAGACAACAAAAAATACTAGAAATGATAAGTATGTTGTAGGTTCAATTGCATTATTATAATATATTGATGTATCTCATGTTTGAGCTCTTGTACAAGTAAATAATATAAGTTTCTAGCAAGTGTAAATAAACCCAACCTTCTGTCATTTTGTAAATATTATTGTGATGTTATGGAGCAAAATTCAAGAATAAGACATGATGTAATATGTGTATCCCTTTCCATGATTCTGTCAAAATTATTGTGATGTTATGGAGAAAAACCCAAGAATAAGACATGATGTAATATGTATAACCCTTGATTATTGGACAGGATACATGACCTTATTATGACAATTATGCATATCAGCATCCATGCTTTATAATTACATTGTGATAGTGTAGTGAATTCGAAATAAACATGTGGCATATTTGGTAACTATTTATTTAATCATATGGTATCCAAACATTATTACAAGTAGAAAAGGAACATGTTTAGTAGGTTGTGCACACAAAGTACATGTTTGGTAACTATTTATTTAATCATGTGGTATCCAAACATTATTACAAATAGAAAAGGAACATGTTTAGTAGGTTGTGCACAAAAAGTACACCATAACCTCGAAAGACCTCCTTTGAATATGTGGCATATACCTTCCATAAGACTATGAGATATATTAGTGACTCTTTTCAACAGTCACTACAGTACCACCTTGGGAATTCCAAAGGGTACTCCCATTAGCAAATACAAAACCAACACTACAATTTGGAAACCATGAAATCTCCTACAATAAGTTTTTCTTTACGAGGCATGTAAATAAGCATGATGAAATTTTACATCTAATTCCTTCACAATCGTTTATTAGGTGTTTAAAAGAAGGATTAAAAACCTAGAAACCCTACATTCAATAGAAATGTCTCTATTTAAACATCAAAATAATATCTTCATATTTAAAATCAAAGTGCCTCTAATTCACCCAAATGCCCTAATTATTGGCGAAAATTCATTGTGAAGGCTAATATGGGTGTTTTAAGGTTTAGTGCCATACTATGGAAGTTTTATCCTTTGCCTTACTTTGTAAGCTTATATTAGTATGTGTTGGTTACAGTATACAGTCACCTTTTCATGTGATGTGGGGTTCTATCAGAGTACCTAAGATAAACCGGGAAAAGTCCTCTATCAAGACTACCATGTGTAGCAGACCTGCATTTTTTAATATGACTTTGGGAATACACAATCCTTGATGGGGGAGCTCTCAACCCAGCTGGACCTTAGGTAGAACTTAGGTCCAGGGGTTCCCAACTGGGAAACAACATTGTTCATTAACATGAGAGCCTCATTGATAAAATTGAAAAATTGAAGCACTTTTCTAGTTTGGGGCGATCTTCACAAGGAAAAATGGTTGTGGAGCCACCAGAGAAAACCCTCTTTTGTCTTTCTGAGTAATAAAATCATTATGAGGATGATTCAAAATTTCATAGTGTCATAGGGTTCAAGAGCATTGGTTTGATAATCAAAATGGTTTGTTTTTTTCCTTTGGGAAAAATCATAATTTCCTATTATAAATGGAAAATTACATGTTGTAAATGTTGGTAGCATATGATGTATGCATGTACATAGCCATCAAAATATATAGGTCTGCACATAATTACCCACTAAGGCTATGCCTTTATATTTAGTAAATATCTATACAAAAATTCAAAATGTTTTCTTTGCAATTTTTTTATATATATTAGGATCATAAAAACTGTGAAAATTGGGGCCTGTCAGCCCTCTGTTGTATCTAGTCTTTGTAGGGCTTGTGATAATATTGGAAGATCTCTCCCTCCCTATATTCTTGGATAAACCATTGTCATCTAGGTTGATTCGCTGCCTCCTTGGAACGTTGATCTACAGCCTGGTTGCACTCCCTGTAAATTTGGAGACAAGTAATCTATTCAAATTGTGATTTTAAATGAAATGAATCATCCAAAATGTTCATGAGAGAATGCACATGACATGAAGCTGTGCAAGAGAACCAATTAATGATGATGTTAGAGTCCCCAAATATTGGAATATGTCTACAGTTATGTGCCAATGTGAAGTATAATAAGTGTCGGAGTGAGATGAGCTCAGCGAAATTGTTTGTGCCAGCACCAAACCCCATGCAGATTTAGAAAGAGTTATTGTCTGATAAATGGAGAAGAATACCCCACATACCTGGTCTTGGGCAGATCTGTCGAAGTATACCCATGGATGGTCATGGTTAATGGCTTCAAGAGTTACGGTGCAAGAAGGTGGGGACTGTTCAACATCTAGTATTTCATTGAATTTATTGATGATTCTGGTGATTACCAAAGGCCACCAAATTTATAGATTGTTAAAGATGATGTTTTTCTGACTTAACCAAGTATGGCATCATATAATCAGGGGAGATTGTGATTCTTCATGTTCGGGGAAGCTTTCCACCAGTTGTTCCATGCCTCCTTTATGTTTCACCCTTCCCAAAGTTGAGGTATGTCCAAAGAGGAGAGGAATTGCTCCCAAAATGTGTTGTAAGGTTCTACAAAACAGAAAGAGATGATCATTCGATTCCTCGTCCTGTTGATGAATGACACACCAAGACGAACCAACGTGTGATCTCTTCATCAAGCTGATACCTGTAGGAGTTTTATTCATGATGATATTCCACATAAAGAGTTGAGTTCGTGGGGGAGACTTGGGTTTCCAGAGTGCTCTCCACCACCCCTCCAGAAAAAGGGCCTTATGCGCAGCATATATAATGGGATATCCTACCTCGGGAGAGTATACTCCATGAGCTGTCAAAGCCCATATGAGATCATCATCGCCATTAGATATTTGGACATGTGATTCGGATAACACATTTATGTAGTTCCCCCAATCTTGTATCCACTGATCTGGAATGCCTAGTGCAGCTGCAGATTTCCAAGCTTTTAGGAAAATAGTAGCGTTATGTTGATCTACTATTTATGCAATCGTGGATAAGTCACTACCATTAAGGAATGAAATAAGGTCTGGAGGAAGTCAATATAAGTTGCCACAACCTATCCATGATTTAGATCTAATGCAAATTGTTGTTCCATTATTAATTTTCCAAGTGAGGCTGTTCCTAACAGTGGGGAGAGTTGGTAATACAACCCTCCAGATGACAAAGATACCATGTTTTTTCCAAGCTGGAAGGTGAACCCAATCCATGAGGTTGTGGGGCGAAATGTATTTATTGACGACCACATATTTCGACAGACTTTTGGGCTTTAGGAGGAGCCATCCCAATTTGGCAGCCAATGCATGTGCAAATGCAGGAAGATATTTGAGGCCCCATCCTCCCAATTTCTTGTGCAATACAATATGACTCCATATCACCCAAGTGAATGGATTCCCCTCCTTGTGTCCATTCCATAAAAATTTGCAACATATTTTTTGTATTCTCAAAAGTATACCTTGAGGAATCCAAGCAAGGGACATTTAGTAAACCAGAGTGGCTTCCAATACTGATTTGATAAGAACCAACCTCCCAGCTCTGGATAATAATTGGTGGTTCCAATTAAGCAACCTTTTTTCCACCTTAGTCATCAACGAGGTCTAGTCAGCTATTTTTTATCCATGGGAGTTTATGTGAAACCCCAAATATTTAAGTTTGTCATCCAATTGAAAACTTTGGAAGGGAAACTTCTGATAAGCATGTCTAGATTCCTGAGGAGAGCAAGCCGAGAAGGTGATGGTAGACTTTGTTCTATTGGTTTCCATCCCAGTAGTTGTACAAAAAGGTTGCATGATATTATAGAAAGTATTTAAGTCTCATATACCACTGCTAATAAAAATAAGCACATCATCAACGAAAGGAAGATGGGATAAAATACATTGATCAGTGATCTTGAGCCCTAGTAGTCACCCAACTATTCTTTCCTGTAGGATCAGCCCGCTTAGTCCTTCCATGACAAGTAGGAAAAGTAATGGGGATAGTGGAAAACCTTGTCTGAGGCCCCTCTCAACATGGAAGAAATTGGAGGCCGATCCATTTATAATTACACTAAAGGGGACAGTGGAAATGCAGCACATAATCCATCGGATGAAAGGGATGGGGAATCCAAGGTGTGTGAGAAGCATCCTAAGATAGAGCTAGCTAACTCGATCAAAAGCCTTTGATAGATCAATTTTTGAGAATGGATCCTTTTAGATGCTTCAATTTGATAGAATGGAGATATTCCTATGATGTGCCAATGGCCTCATGGATCTGTCGATTGTGGAGGAAAGCAAATTTTCCATATGAGGTTTTGGCCAAGAGAATAGGCTTGATACAACTAGTAATGATTTTAGCTATAATTTTGTATAAGCAGTTGCAAAGGGATATGGGTTGGAAATCATTAAAGGGTTAGGGGGAGTCCACCTTAGGGATGAGGGCAATGAAAGTGAAATTGATGAACTCATACATGTGCCCTGTAATCCTGCATTCCTCTACAACCTTGAGTAGGTCCATGTCTAAAGTATCAAAAGAAGGTAGATATAATTCTATAGACCATCCATAAGGGCCTGGACTTTTATCCTTCTTGAACCATTTCAGGGTGCTCTCCAATTCGCCCATAGATATAGGTTTGGTGAGATCTTCAGATATGTTAGGGTCAATAGACCGAGGGAAATGACCAGCACTACGAATAATTTCTGTGAGTGAAATCCCAGATGGAGCCTTGAAAAGTTGTTGAAAATCTAAATTTTCCAAATGATCTAGTTGATGGAACATTTGAGCATATTGTCCATGATCAGTAGACATTTTCCAAATGGTGTTACAAGACCACCTTCCTTTGGCATAATTGTAAAGAATTTAGTATCGTCATTCCCTGCCTTCAGCCAGATGGCTTTGCTTCTAAGTCTCCAAGTCTCTTCTCGGTCCTGTAGAATATTGGACCTCTGGGCCTCCACCTCGGTGAGGGTAGATTTAGCTTCAACTAAGATGAATCCCTGACCTTGGTCATCCATAAGATTGGAAAGCTAGTGCTCAATTGCACAAAGAGTTTGGTTGTCTCTGGATCGTTTAGATTTGAACCATTGAATGGAGATATTTTTAAGTTCCATGAGGTTCCGAAAATATCCTTCAGCTAGGTTCCGCCCTTGGGAAGGAGGGTGGTCTCTCCAAAAATCGGTGACCAATTTGTGATATTTGGGGTCTTGTAACCAGGTTGAGTTGAACTTGAAGGGTGCTCTGGGCTTTAGGGATGGACCAACTAGTTCCAAATAGACGGGGGAGTGATCAAATATACCCCCAGATCCAACTTATTGATGAAAATTGGAGAGGGTACCAAGCAAGTCCTCTTTGACGAGAAAGAAATCCAATTGCCTACGCAGAGTAGCATCGCCAATTCTCCTATTATGCCATGTTAGTTTCTTTTTGTTCATGGGGATGTCAATCAAATGATGTTGTTTCAGGAGATGTTCCATATATTATGATAAAGGATCCAAATGTGTATGATGTCCCAAAGATTCCTCATGATGCATAGCGAAATTGAGGTCTCCACCCAAAATTAGGTTATTAAAATTCATCAATGACAGTTGCAAGAGGTGATTCCAAAACTCCAGCCTACTATGATATGGTGCATAGACATTGGTGATACGAAAGTTCCTGCCCATCTCTGAAGAAAATATATCCATTCCTAGGAATCCAGGTCCCCCCATAAAGAAATAGGGTTGATGGATCGAGTATTAATTCCCAGTTCAATACCCCTGGATCATCCATTAACATCTAGGGCATGAAAGCACAAGCCAGACATCATAGAGTGAAGAATCTAGGAAACATACTCTTCCTTCCCGAGGGTTTCTTCTAAAAAACGTATGTCAGATGGCTTTGTATCTAGGAGCCTCTTAAGGGCTAGTTTTTTAGTAGTGCTAGCCAACCCTCTGAAGTTGATGTAAAAACACTTCATGGATCATCTTGATTAAGGGTGTTCTTTCATTTAAGAACCCTATCAATTGTGGTCTGTTTGCCTAGGGCCACATCTACCCTCGCAAGAAGGATAGCTCTTGAAATATTGGAAGGCTTCCCTCGAGTGGGTTTGGTCTCAATAGGGAGCGAAGAGAGACCTTATCCAGATGGTCTAGGAGGGATGGATACCCGAGGTCAGAGGTTATATGGATGTGAAAGTTGAGAAGTGGTGGAGGGCATAGGTGAAGTGATGGAGTCAGCTCTAGTAACAGAGGGTGGGGTAGTGGAGAAGATAGTAGAAGGATGATCAAGTGGGCATGTGAGAGGGAATGTGGACAAGATAGAGATGTATGCATATGAAACATGTAATTGTTATGAAGTGCATCTAAAATAAACAGAAGAATAGAGAAAAGGAAGAGTACCCGTGGAGAGAGCGGCCACTGCAGCAGTCTAAGATCTCATCATGGGTGAAGATTTAGGCCGCAGAGAGGCAAAACAAGTTGGTAGAGAGGTATCCCCATACATAGCCATCAAACTAGTAGCGCGGGGAGGTTGTTCTTCCACCAGAGGATCTTTAGATTGTGGATTCTTAGTGCCTTTTTCTGATGAAGAAGTTGCCAATGAGACGAGGGAGCACTCCTTATACAACTTCCCTACCTTGTGACACCTTCTACACCTGAAGGGGACTCCCTCGTAGTCTAGGGTTTGTTTGCGAGTGAAATGCCTCCAATGTAGAGTAATATTTCCCTCCAATCCTTCTGTAGTGTCTAGGTGAACCAGTATGTAGGCCATAGATTTGTTGTTAGAAGTCGTATATGACAAACCATGATCCAAATAGGTACCCAGTGCATTGTCGATGCGAATAAAGATGTCCTCCAACAAAAACTACAGAGGTAGCCCTGGAAGATGAACCCAAACCGAACCAGCACCCAACTGCTCTCGTTTTGGATTGAAGAGGAGGCTCCATCATTTTAGAAGGATAGGGACCATTTCGATATGCCAGTAGTGGGAGAGTATCCAATATATGTATTCTTCTTGATGGAAACTGAGGGCAAACCATCCTCGACTTAGAAGGAGAAGCCTCTCGAAGGTCCAGAGGAGAAGCCTCTCAACCGAATATGTTCTTCCCCTCACATGCCACACCAGAACCCTATTTGCAGTATCCACCACTTTTCCCATGGTGATACCTTCCACAAATCTAATATTGATGTCCTTGCTCAAGGCCTTGACACACTTACTCTTCTTGGCCTTACTAGTCTGTGGAGTTGTTCGATGGTCCTGAAGGGGGTCCTGATTGCCTTGTCAGACTGCCTGTGGAGAAGGGGAGGAGTTCCGAGGGTTAACTGCCAGAATATTGAAGCTTCCAGAGGGAATAGGAAAACTCCCCTAAAAAGAGGTAGGATTAGGGTTGTTGTCTAGTGTTGAGTGATGGATAGAGCATATCCCAGATTGTGACAACCCTAAAGAAATGGGAATTCCAGACGATGCAGGGTGAAGGGATGCCTCAGGAGAATTGGAATCAAAGGTAGGGGAGGGTGTAACGCAAGCAGCAGGAAGGTTGAGCGTAGAAGGAGAGAGTGGAGGGCAGTCAAGCCCAACAGATGTAATGGGGGGTGTAGAAGCCAACAGGTAGGGCACGGATGGCCCAGAAATCTTAGTGACAGATAGTGGGCCTGTCTGTAGGAGAAACGATGTTCAATGAGGACCAAAACCTGACACAATATGAGGGAGCGTCCAAATCGACTCGTTGGGATTCAAGTTGGTGAAATAATCGACAATGTCTAACTCCATTCCAACAGCTACAGATAGAATCAGGGATGCAGGTAACAATTGTAGAATGGGTAGGGATCCAACCCACAAGCTGTCACAGTGAGCACTGCAGGAAAATGGTAAAAGCAACGATGGCGATAGCAAAACATTAGACTGCCTGCTATCCTAGACCCAGTGATGCTTCCGTGTGAAGCACCATCTTCCTCTCATATCGTAGTGGGGAATTCTTCATCATCATATTGTATTTTCATCAAAAGGGTTTGTTGTTGTAAAAGGATGATGATATAATCATGGGACAAGAAAATACTCCCTAAAATGACCCATTTTTGATGCAGAAACTCAGAATGGAAACTAACTATATATATGTTTGGCCTCCTAAAGTTTTTGAAGAAAAATATTGGTAGAGCAATGTGTGTCAATATAAAAATATACCATTGGATTTTCTTGTTTAGCGTTCCTATGTCTATATTCGTAAGTGTTATTACTAGGAATTGTGAAAAAATTTCGGCAATAGATGTTGTGAAGGGAATTGTTGACTGTATTTGTTTTCTTTTCTTTATTTGAAAATGTTATTACAACTGCATAGACAGTCTCGGTGTATTTAATTGGGATGCATAAATAACGATATTCATTATAATGGATGTTTCTTTCATAACTATATCAATTTTGTAAACTTATTGCACTGATCAAGATATGTTCTTATCCTTCTTTATAAACCAGATGAAATAAAGGAAAATTTTCTCAACTATTTTTGACATATTCTAGACAACAAGACAATGCCAAAAGTGAATGATATTTAAAATGATGTGACATTATCAGCTTCAATAAAATTTGTTACACCCACAATTCCTAATATGGTCTTTACATATAGATTATTTTTTAACCAAGTTTTAGAGAATGATAGAATAATTGTTTTCATACACTATTTTGAAAGAGTTAATGTGAATCTCCAACCAAAACATACAAATAGAAAATATAAAAACCATTACATCTACAATACTGCTATTTCCATGAATGAGAAAGAGTAAACATGACACTTGATGCAATGATTGGATGTGATGATTGCATTTCAAATATCTCTCAACACTGTGATGGAATGAATTCGTGAAGAACTAAATACAAAAAAGTCAATGCATTCTTCCATACCTATGCTTACAAACTTTGATCTATCTATCAGGATTTCACTCAAGCTTTTCACAATCCCTTCATAAACACTAAATGTACATCAACACAGGAATTAGTGTGAAGGAATGTTTAGGATATGATATATTTATTATATTGTGATTTCAATTACAACTAGCACATCCACCTAAAGTATCGTTGGTGAGTGTTGATAGGTAGCGGAAGCATAAGCTAAATCAGTTCCATCTGGGGAATGGATGGTGAAGCCTCTGGGTGTGGACCAAATCCAGCTCCATTATACTTTTGGGCATGGATTTTCTCAACTGCTTGGCCAAGCTTGACCATGTCCTTGCACTTCACGACAACCATACAATGGCTGAAATAGTTAGAATTTCCTTCCTCCTCTTGCTCGAATAATTGGCACTTCGGCTTAAGAACACATCCATGGAACGAGTTGCAAGATAATATATAAAAATCAGATGAATTCATTGTTGAAAGGTGGGGATTCAAAAGGAAGACAATGATTTGATGTATACCACTGTCTAATCATGTGTGTTCCATCCAATTCCATGATAATTACACCTATCGTTGTAAAAAGACTTTGACTCCCTCCCATTCCATCTTTCTCTTTTTTCTAAGCAAGAAATTTTTGTTAATTTTACCATTATAAAATAAGCTAAAATAAATTTCTATGCTCCCGCCTTATGGCATTTCTTTGCAACATATGGTGCAATTGCTCGTTAATAAAATATCATATGACCAAGTTTCATATGAAATGAGTTATGGTTTTTTTGGCATGTGATATTGAAAAGCCATGGCTCTGGCCCATGGTATGGTATTGTAACATACCCTATTTATAGGTTAAGGAACTCCATAATAAAGTGGATCTAAATCTTCATGGATAAAAATCTTCTTCCATGCTTTTTAAAAATGAATATATGTTTAGGTTATAATATTAATGTTAATTTCATAAATTTTGGAATGTTAGCAACATGAGATGTATGATGAAGTAAATGTTTTGATCTTTATTGTGGATTGATAATTATTAACATTTACTAGCCATTTAATTTATATAATTGTGCTAGTATGTAAATTTCTATTCAAAATGTGTTATTTTTTTTAATATTGATAATTTAAATACATTTTAAATATTTTAAAGCTACTTTAGTATTAAAGGTTTTAAATATTTGAAAATACATTTTATAATGAATTACTCGTGTGTTTACCTCTTTTTGTTAATCATATGGGGAGTGAGATAATTTATCTTATTTTGGTTATTGGATTTGTGTGTTTAGTATAGAGTTTTATTCTCAAAATAACATGCACACTTTACTATATATGGTTTTATGTATAGAAACAATTTTCATTGTTTTTCGCTTCTTGTTTCACCTTTCTCTTTTTTTCTTTGTAGTAATTTTAGATATATTATCTTAATCCTTTTTAGTTTTTATACAATATTGAACAACTAAAAGTTTATCTTAGGAGACTAGAAAGAAAATTCATAGTTAAAAGTATGTATTCCTTAGACAAAACTATTCTCCAAACTTGCATCCTTGTATTTTCCAAACAACTAATACACTTTTCAAGACATGGGACAATGAGCAAGTATTTCCGGTACCAATACATTTTATTAATTCAGGCTCATTCGAATGGATGTTGGTAGTAGGACTGTCATCACAACAAGCGACATCAACACAAATATCATTAGCAAGGGAACCTATTTAGGGATTTTCCCTTAATAAATCTTCCTCTATCCCTAAACCATAAATGGAGAAAGAACCTAGGAGTTTTGAAAATGTGGTAAGAAAGAAAAAATCAGGTAGAAAACCCTCCTTGGATGTTGATTTCATTGGAAAATATCATGTAATTGATATGAAATGTTATCCAAGAACATGGTGGAAACCTTAAACAAGGTTACCAATAATCCTGAGTAATCCCACCAGTTATAAGAAACATGGGAAAGAATGATATAATTAATGAAGTGAAGAAACAATAATAGTGGACACAACAAAGACACATAAATGGATTAAAAGGTTAGAGACATAAAAAACATAGAGGAGGGAGAAGATATGGAGCTTAGGAAGCTTGATTACCAGTATTTAGTAGTAGAATGGGATGGAAAGGAGACTAACTCAATATTGAATCAATAAATTCAACTTTTGACAAAAGCCTTGATAAAAAAGGACAATTTTAGGAATAAAAAATGCAATGTAAGCATCACTAGTCTATTTATTTAGTCGTTAAAACTAAAACCCTAAAAGAATGATAAAAATAGGAAAATAGAATAAAAGGACAAGGAAAGAAGAACTAAGAAACTTCTACAAGAGTTGAGAGAAATGCTAGCCAATTTAAGAATAATGGCATTGATGATGAACATGTTCCACCCCACCCCCTCAAATACCCAAAGAATATATTATCATAAATTATTAGATGAATGAATGAAAAAAAGTAATATATATTAAAAATATAATTCTGAAAGCAAAACCAACTATGGTTATTCTATAGGCAAGAAAGTCCTCAACTGATATGCTCTCTAGAATTTATACTACTTGTTCAAGAAACTATAACTCAATGAAATTAGATGTACATGAGACGTCGAGGGGAATTACTTTATTATACATCCCCCATGATATTATGCTTTCAAACATCTTTTCCACTCAAAGAATTGTCACAATAAAGTATCAACTAATATGTTTGACATAAATGGGCTTTATTTCCATTATTTATGGACCCAATCTAACTAGGAATATATGTTTTTATTTTTTCACAATACTCAACCCATCCATTATATTATAGCACATGGTTACCCATTTGTGGGACAATATTCATGGTTGAATCCTTGGATGAAAATGGGGGAGCTTGATACGTATCTCGGGGTGTAAGATTTATGAAACGTAAATGTTGACATAGAGGAGGAGAGAGAGCATACAAATATGCTCTGAAACAATTCTTATAAAAACCTTAAATAGAAAATACACACAGTGAATACCTAACAATATATGAAAATAAAATAATTCTTTATTAAATGTAGAAATCATTTATCCTACATTTTGGAGGACACATTTTTCATTTCACAAGGTGAGGCCCATCATTTATGGTATTATAGGTGCCTTCTTGAGTTACAGTACCATGGGTACATACCATGTGTGGATACTACTTTCCATTTGGATCAAGATTCTTCCCTTAGGAAGAAATGGTTGTCATTATTTCAAGTTCCCTCATGAGAATCTTTTTTTGAATATGAGCCAATGAATATAAGGGTTTTGTGTGGTTGCCCCATAATCATGGGGAGAAAAAGTCAAAGGATATAGTATCCTATCATTCTTATGGGCCAACTTTGATATTGATAGTGTCTGGCCTAGAAAATGAACATCAATGGCAAGGGTGTTTTGTATTTGATCCATAAACATGGGTTTGTAGGTGACCCACAACTGTGATAAATGAAGGTCCAAATATATTGATACCCCATGACATTTGTGGGCCTACTCTGATACAAATAGTGTATGGACAAACCCTAGATGGGAAAATATCCATTGACATGGGTGTATGATGGAAGTTTCCCCTAGAAGGTTATAATGTCAAATGTCTTCGTCTTGTTGTGTATGACATCAAAACTTTTCACCCAACTAGTGCCAGTGACAAAATTCTTTTGTTGGAGGGGGTCAAGAATGATAATCTTCCATTGGAATGAGCTACGAAAAAATATCCTCCATTGAGAAGGGCCAATATCATAAGTATTCCGTTGGAAAAGGATTTGGAAATGGAAAACCTATGAAATCTTACATAGGTGAGGGATTTGGAAACATCGAAAACATTCCTATCGAATTCTTAGGGTTGTGCGCGAAGATCCAAAATCTTCCACTCATTTTGGATGTGATTTGAAAGTTGATCTGAAATATTCAACATGTACGGGTTATAGTATGAAGAAAGAAGAAGCTCCTCACTCTAGGATCTCATGGATAGGTAGTGGCAAATGCATCATTGGGAGAATATATGCATGAACCAAAGGCTTGGATAATGTTTTTGAATCCTACCACATGACATCCATACCTTTTGTTACCACTATTATGGAGCGGAAACTCACCATGTACTATGGCCATCATTTTTTCTTTTGTGAACATGCATTTCTATGAAAATTTTTGAACTTCTTGAAACATGTAAGTGGTGGCTAAAAGCATGGATGGTATGAGATGAAATATAATGAATTCATTCACACCATTTCTTATGACATTCATGGCGACTATGTCATTGTAACCTTCAAAGCTATAAAGCCTTGGATTTTATATTCTTTAGAGGTTAGAGAGGGACCCTATGATTAGCATAGTGGTCACCCTTTTGCCAGATACCTTGGTAAGCAAAGTTTCAGTTTGAATGTTGAGGAGAACCATGAGCACTCTAGAGGATTGACAGGTAGTGAGCCAAGTGTAGGCTCTATCCATGGTGTCGTCCACATAATTCTAATGTTCAGCCTTACAGTTTGGGGTAATGGGACTGATGAGAAAATACAAGACACTCCCATATTATTTTTGCATCTTATCCTCCCAAGCATATGCCACGTATTCATCCTTAATTTATGCATGGCTATAATCTCTTGATTCTTGGAGGGTGGGGTAGTATTCCAGGGTGGAATAAACAAAGGCAACAACATAATGAGTATTATTGAGGTCTTTGAGCATGTACCATTGCTTCTTGGGAGAACCATCATTGAGAAAGATGCAGTCTTATAGCTTGGACATGAGGCCATGCCACCACCAGACTCGAAATTGGACTAGTGTTTTGTTCTTACAAAAAAACTTATGCAACCCATTCTTTCCATTATCAAATGGCACATAAGGACTAACATCATTTCCAATCCATAATTCCTCCACCACATCTGTGGTTTGAGGCATGTCATCATTATGTTACTCCATCTTGGAGCTTCCTACAACCCTTTTAAAGGCTACCACAACCATAGGGTTTGATCATTTTCCCCTTATTGATGACTTCTCAAGGAATTCACTGGTCACGATCCCTTTGGACCTTGCTAGTGATTTCACAAAATCCATATGGTGAATCATTTGAGGAAATAAAAGGCATAACCCTCGCCAGGGAGAAAATTTAATCTTCCATCTAAATAATAACTAGAATCTCAAAGAAATGGGCTAGACATACATTTGTTAAATCAACTTGGCTCTCATACCACTTATCTAGATCATAGGGGCTATGATCTAGTAACAATAAATAATGAGAGAGATAGAGTAGGAGAAAAAGAATATAAATATGCCATGCAACTATTCTTAGAAAAACCTTGAACAAAAATTACACACACTCAATACCTACAATATATGAAAAAAATATAATTCTTTATTATATGGATAAATCATTTACCCTACAATGTGAAGGAACCATGTGTCATTTACCAAGTGAGGATTTTTATTTATAGTATTCTCGTTGGCTTCTTGAGTTACAATAGTAGGGTGGATACCATGGATGGATACCATGGGTGGATTCCACTTTCTATTCAAATCATGGATATGAGATGACCAGATGTAGATTTATGGTTTTTCAAAGTCAGTAATTGGAGCCTAATTATAGTTGAATTGGAAACATCCAATGAAACTCACACCTAGGGCAATAGAATATGGGTCCTTCATCACGTAAGCTCTAGACTAGATGAATTTCCTTTTTTCAGAATATTTAATGATCATAGGGCCTGTAAGTTTCTTGTAAGAATGGGCTTGAATCATTGACCAATAAGTTTGAAACTAGATTAGACATGAATCCAAAAAATGATCCATTTAGTTTTGAAGAATTTTAGCTAAATAACCCATATG
Source organism: Pinus tabuliformis (assembly GCA_031772625.1). Classification (NCBI taxonomy): domain Eukaryota; kingdom Viridiplantae; phylum Streptophyta; class Pinopsida; order Pinales; family Pinaceae; genus Pinus; species Pinus tabuliformis. The sequence goes on from CM062817.1 coordinate 731,416,245, forward strand.
TTTAGCATAATTTAGCTAAATAGTGGAAAGAAGCTCCAATGAGAAAATATACCACAACATATCACTTCTGGAAAAATTTAAATTACCTCAGATTATCCTTGACAATGAAATAAAGATGAATTCAAATATATTTCTGAATCGTACAAGGATTTGATTGAGAAAAATGGAGCATGTTTAGTATAATATCATTCTCAAAGGCAGAACAATGAAACTTATCAGCCACAAAACCCAACATCAAATATAGTTGGGGGAGTGTAACAAATAAGAGGAAGTCTTATGGTAGCAATAATTAAAATTTTGATGGGTAGATGAAGGAGATAAGAACACACAATTCTTCAAGTTATCCATGGTTTAACATCAACATAATAACTCATTTTCAACCCTAAAAGATAGTTAGGGCTTGAAGTTATAGTGAGATGTTAACAATGAAAAGGCATTGAGAAATTACTAATAATATTTGCTCACTGAACCTAAGAAGTTTTTAGAGGAGTTTATTGAAAGAATTACATAGAACATTCCAACTTTGGTTACCTAGAAGTACAATGAAGCCTTGCTCTTCGAGATCATAGTTGAACATGTAGAATGAGTAGTTATTGAAATGTCGAAAGGAAAACCCCTAGACTAGACAGATTTTTGCATAACCTCCTTAGTACTCATAACCTTAATGCCACCTACTTCACACTCATTGCTAAAGAAGACATGATAGAGAATCATGAAGCTCATATTCTAGGAGAAATCTAGTTGTGGTGAAGGTATAAAAATCATTGATAACATCATTTTGGCCCATGAATTGATTCAATCTCTAAATATTTCAAAATTCGGGTATGGTCATCAAGCTTGCGATGCCAAATGATTTTGGTGGACTTAGTTAGCAATAAATATATCACATCATTTTCACCTTTGGGTGTTCAGACAAATGTATAAATTGGATTATCTCTCTTATTTCCAATTGCTTCTTGATCCTCATAAATGGATCACCCTCCTCAACGTTCATTCCACCTTGTGGAGTCATACAAGGGGGGCCATTATCCCGCTTTTTTTTCTAATAGAAGAAGTATTGAGTTGAAGTATTAATGCTACGACAGCCTAAAAAAAGACTGGGGGTATGAAACTTCATGGGGATGATACAATTGCATCTGATCGACACTTTGTAGATGAACTCTTCTTGTGTTTGCACCAATTGTAGGAAAATCTCTTGCCTTGGAATAGGAACTTGAATACTTTATGGTAGCCTTCGGCACAAGTATAAACCATAGTAAGTTCCAGATAGTCCTCTTCAATTCTCCTATTATTATTCAATTGCATATGACGAAAAATATCGGATATCAATGAATTTCCCTTCAGTCTAAATACATGGCCACTCTACATGTTAAGAATTCCCTTTGGTATGCCTCATGGGAGTATCTTCACCTTTACTTCCTTAGTTTTTTTTACATAATCACTGTTATTGTCGTAAAATGAATGTAAGATAAATTAGCGATGTTATAGTTGGAATCAAAGTTATGAAGCTAATGAAGTGTTGATTTAATGGGTAATATTTTTTCATTTAAAGCATTGATAATGTATTAGTTGAAGTAAGCATTCAAAACTATATTAGATAAAGCTTTTGATTATTGCATAAGAATATCTACATTTTGATTAACCATACATTCACTCCAACAAATAGCAATACTTTCATAACTAATAAATGATGTTCGATTAAAAATAAATAAATAAGTGATATAAATAGTTAATACAATCACCCTCTTTTATCAAACTATGTAAAACTTTAGGCCAGTATGGTAGGGATGTTGTAATGTAACGTTTAACATTTTGACTAAGCCAATTATATGATTAAAAATAAATAAATAATATGATAGAAATAAGTAATGCAATCACTATCTTTTATCAAACTATGTAAAAATTTAGGTGTAATTTATGTATGTATTTTAATTGTACCTCTCTCTAGCCGAGGATGGTAAGGATGTTGGAATGTAATGTTTGACATTTTGACTAAGTCAATTATATAAAAATAAATAATTAAATAAAAAGATTAATATAATGAAATGTAAACTTTTTAGATCAAGCAAAATAAAAATAAAATGAAAAATAACCATGTAAAAATAAAATAAAAATGACCCATGGTATTGAAACCCATGGTATTCATGTGGAATATAGCCTATTTTAAGGGATAAATTAAAACAACCTAGATCCATCATAACTTTATCAAACCTTTTGAGGCGCAAACCTCTTTTAAAGTGAAAAGAAATTTGATCCCTCTGAGGGTAGATTGGAGTTAAGATGGATCTAAGTTGATAATAATAATTTTCAAATTAAAACAAATAAGAGGAAAATAAGTAATGATAATAAAAATAAAAATTATCAATTTATAAAAGGCAACTTAAATTTATAACCCTTTGGATTAAAAAGTCAAAATTTTGCTATATATATGTATATAGATATAGATATAATTCTCTATTCAATATTAAACGATAAAAAATAACTATATTATTTAGGCAAAGGATTAATATATTTAATATAAAAGCGAAATAGTAAAGTGTTTCATATTGGAGTTGTATTGTTAATTTTTGAAAACCAATCTCCAAAATTGTTAATCTCAGATGTATAGTTAAGTTGTTAATACCAAAAAGATGATTAACAAATTTGACTGTTTTAAACATTAAAACGATTGTTAATATATTTTACCATATTTGTAATTGGAAAATTTCTATTTTTATTTTGATTAATGACTTTTTACTATATATATAGCTAAAATTTCTAATTTGGATATATAAATGTTCACGGACTTCAACAAATTTGAAATCAGTGCCACATCAGAGGACAACGGCACTCAGAACTTGACAACGGCCATCAGCCAAGTCAGCAGTGTGGGCACCACAGGAGAAAGTATTTAAAACACAAATTTATGGGAGTAAAAGATCGTGGAGGGTATCGGAGGCTATCGATTGCAGGTGGATAAAACGGCTATGATGTGTTCTGGAAAATAGTGAATTGAAAAAGGTATAGCCGTTGTGGACACTAGGAAATAAATAGGGATTGAACTTACCATGTTTTCCATGCGTCGAGAGAGCTCGTAGAAAGGCTTGCTGGTGCACATTTGCGTGGGAGTTGCTGCTTAACCACTTAGCATCCAGACGGAGAATGCAGACATAGAATCCACTGAATGTGAGGGCACTAAATAGAATCCTCACCATCCTCTGAACGCTCAAAGGCATGTCGAAGGGATCCAAAAGGTGAACTTATAATCCCATGGAAATTTCTGTAAATTGCAGGATGCAGAGCAGGATCACATGGAGTGGGAGCATGGTGGTTCATTTCGTCCAGGTGATCGACCATGGAGTGGGAGCATGGTGGTTCATTTCGTCCAGTTCATCGAGCATGGGTTGGGAGTTCTGGAGCTATGGATGCAGAGCCTAACCAGGTGGTCCCCATCATAAATTGCGGTAAGTCATCGATACTCTGCAAAACGAAGCGAATTGACCCTCCAACCCTTCTAACCCTCGTGGCTTCCACCGAATGTTAATGGGGCTTGACCGACTCTCTTAAGCACATAGAGAGGAACCATCGTTTGAAGAACCAGCGAGAGGACGTGGTGGTTCACGTGGTGATCGAGGACACGTGATGGGATTTCAGAAAAGGAGGCCGTCGGATTCCATTTCTGTGAACACCCTCTGTTCATTAAGATTACCTCTATTCTTTGCAAGTATTTATAATAATTATTTCTATTCATGAAAGTACATGTGTTCTTATCTCTATTATCACTATTCAGGAAAATACATCAATTCTTCAATTTTCTATACGGGTGATACCTTTTGCATTCAAACTGAGTGTAGCAGAGCAGAATGCCGATACAAATTAGCATGACATAAACTGAGTGTAGTAGACTAGAATGCTGCTAGAGGGCAGAGCATCTTGGGTAGTGGGTTGATTTAGCATTGCACCTGGTTGATTTGTCCTTTTTCATTTCTACTTTTTCTTTCTTTTGTGGATGCTTTAGCAATGTCCATCGTTATTTCTTACTTTTTGCTTGTAGCCATTTCGTGGGTTTTGGGTTTTATTTTTTTGGGTTTTTGTTTTTGACTGTTTAGATAATGGTATTTTTGGTTTTTAACTGTTTTGTTTTGGGTCTTTGTTTTTACTGTTTAGATTTGCTTCTCCCTGGGAGATGAGAGGATAAGCTGGCTTGGTTGATTTACTCCTCACATGTTGTGCAGCGGTTAAAAAAGGTATGCACTGTTTCTTTGGAGTTCTGTTGGTTTTTTGGGTGAGTGTTAAAAGAGTTATGCACTGTTTCTTTATAGTGGAGATGCAAAAGGATGGAGGACCGCCGGATAAAAGAAAAAAAAGAGGATGACGGAAAAGCAGCAGAAATATATGATCATGTTATTGGGAAAGAAGGAAATGGAGAAGGGTACATTCGTCTCGCCAACAGGAGGAAAATTGTTCAACTTGCCGAACCAGCGAATTTCCAGATCTGAAACGAATTCCTTTTCCTACATCGTGTAGTTCAACGTTTTCTAAGCGTGCGGTGCTGATAGCATCGAATGAGGTGGTTCTATCAGTTGCGTTGTTACATTCGTTTCTTTATTGGGTTTCTTTTTTTTGGCTGAAAGATTGCGGAGGAGCTCGAGTGGAGACGTGGGAGTCTGTTGTTAAAATGCAACTTTGCAAGATAATTATGGAGGTATTTCTCATATACTTAAATATGTTTTATATTTGTCTTTACTTTAGTTGCTAAAGAATTTATGTTGTATTTTTTTGGTAAAGAATTTATTGTAACACAAGAAATATTAGAATAAATAAATGAAATAAATAGAGTAAAATCATCTAGTGATTATTTTTATTATAATTTTTTTTCCTTTTTCTTTTCTTCTTATAATTAATTTATTTTATTTGTTTATTCAATGTGATGTGATTTAATTTATTTTTAAGTAATATTTATTATTACATATTTAAATGATATTTTGTTTTTTTGGAGAAACAATATTGTGAAGATATTTCATTGTATTGTTTTGAATATAAAATATATGTATTTTGGGCTGTTAAAATTTAAAGCGAGAAAGGTAAAGAGAGAGGGAGAAAGGTAGAGAGAGAGAGTGGAGGTATAGCAAGAGAGATGGAGGGAGGGAAAGACGATAGGGATAGAGAGGTAGTGAGAGGGAATGGTAAAGTAGAGAGTGGGGGAAGGAGGGAGTGGGAGAGAGGGGGAGGGAGACAGAATGGTAAAGAAGAAAGTGGAGGATGGAGGGAGGGGAGAGTGAGAGAGAGGGGGACTAGGAGAGAGAGGTAGGTAGGGGGGAGAGAGGGGTAGGGGGGAGGTCAGAGAGGGGGAGGAGGGCGAGGGTGAGAGAGAGGGGGAGTGGGAGAGAGATGTAGGTAGGGAGGTGAGAGGGGTAAGGGGGTGGTCAAAGAAGGGGAGAGAGGTAGAGGGGGGGGACGGGGGGGAGAGAGAGGGTGGGCGAGGGCAAGAGAGAGAAGGTGGGGGAGAAGGTGTGGGAGAGAGATGTAGAGGGGGGGGACGGGGGGGAGAGAGAGGGTGGGCGAGGGCGAGAGAGAGAAGGTGGCGGAGAAGGTGTGGGAGAGAGAGGGGGGTGGAGAGCAGAGAGAGAGAGAGAGAGAGAGAGAGAGAGAGAGATGGTGGGGGAGGAGAGGGGAGAGAGACAAACGGTGGAGGAAGAAAGTGGGGCAAAGACAGAGAGAGAGAGAAAGAGAGGGAGGGGAGGTGGAGAGGTGGAGGAGGGGTGGTGGAGGGGGAGAGAGAGAGAGAGAGGGAGGGAGGCAGAGGGGGAGAGAGGGGCAGAGTGAAGGCGAGAGGGAGGGGAGTGCAGAGCAGGGGATGGGGAGAGAGAGCAACGAAAGAGTGGGAGAGAGAGGCGAAGGGGGGATAGAGAGAGAGAGAAAGAGGTGTAGTTAGAGAGTGAGAGACATAGGGTGAGAGAGTGGGAGAGACAAAGGGATAGGGTGGAGGAGAGTAAGGGGGAGAGAAGGGGAGGGCGAGAGAGAGAGAGAGAGAGGGGGGGACGAAGAGGAGGAGGGGGAGGGGGAGGAGGGAGGAAGAGACAGGAGGGGAGAGGGAGGGGGAGAGAGAGAGGGAGGGGAGGGGTGAGGGAGAGAGAGGTAGGGTAGGGAGGAGAGAGAGAGGGAGAGAGGTGGGGTGACGAGGGAGAGAGAGGTAGGGTAGGGAGGAGAGAGAGAGGGAGAGAGGTGGGGTGACGAGGGAGAGAGCAGGAGGGGGAGAGAGAGAGTGGGTGAGGGGGAGAGAGAGAGAGAGAGAAGGTGGTGGAGAAGGTGTGGGAGAGGTAGGGGGAGGGGATGGGCGTGGGAGAGAGAGGGGAAGGAGAAGGAGGGAGGTAGAGAGGGAGAGACAGACCGTGGGGGAAGGGAAGGTGGAGGGGGAGAGGGAGGGTGAGACAAAGAGGGGGAGGATGATGTGGGGAGAGATAGTGGGCGAGGGAGAGAGAGAGAGAAGGTGAGGGAGAAGGTGTGGGAGAGAGAGGAGGAGGGGGAAGAGGAGAGAGAGTGAGAGAGAGAGGAGGGTAAGGGAGAGAGGGAGAGACAGAGGGTGGGGGACGATGGGGGTGAGAGAGAGAGAGAGAGAGAGAGAGAGAGAGACAGTGACGGTGGAGATGGGGATGGGGGGAGAGAGAGATAGAGAGAGGGAGGGGAGAGGGAGAGAGGGGGGGAAGGAGGGGAAGAGAGAGAGAAATAGAGGGAGGGGGCGCAGAGTGGGGGAGGGGGAGAGAGAGTGGGGGAGAGGATGGGAGAGGGATGGGAAGGGGGGAGAGAGGGAGAGAGAGAGAGAGAGGTGTAGAGAGTGAGAGACATAGGGTGGGAGAGGGGGAGAGACAGAGGCATAGAGTGGGGGAGACGGATGGGGATGGTGCGAGAGAGAGAGAGAGGGAGAGGTAGAGAGAGAGAGAGGGTGTGGGAGAGGGAGGAGGGAGGAAGAGACAGGAGGTGAGAGAGAGAGAGAGAGAGAGAGAGAGAGAGAGAGAGAGGTGGCAGAGAGGGGGAGGGGGTAGAGAGAGGGGGGCCAGAGGGGAAGGGAGAGACAAAGAGACAGAGAGAGAGGAGAGAGGGAGAGAGAGAGGAGGGAGAGAGAGAGAGAGGATTTCATTACAACAACTACTCATCTCCCCTTTTAGAGAGAGAAATGCTCCAAAAATTGTGCAATGTGTGACATTCCTTGGAAGAAACTTATCTTCAGTAAAGATTGTGGATATCATGTGAAAGTTTTTCCAATTTCCTCTTTGAAATCTAAATGGCGTCATTTAGTGCTTTTATTGGATCAGCATGTTACTAATGAAAGTTGACACAGCCTGGTTTTTATTTATCATAAAATGTTGTTAATGGCATTTCTCGTTGATAAACTTAATTTTCCCTTTTATCTGTATAGAAGCATAACTAAATTGTCCTACACACACTAATCACATCGCAAGAACTGTGAAAGATCATAGTTTCATATATATTCTAGTTGGATACCATTTGGAAAATTCGGGCATGAATAGGATCATTTCCTAGATTGAAATGGTTTTGAAAAACCCCAATTCCCTGAGTATTCCAATTCCTTATGTATTTGTACGCATAACCCTTAATTGGACAGTCTTGTTTAGTCAACATATTGTCATTCATTATGGAATGATTATGAAGAATAATTTCATGAAGGAAACCCTTGTATTTCAAATGATAATAACATTGAAACCCTCAGACCTAATGGTGTTCACATAACTAGAAGAATGACCAAGGGTACTATTGTCTGTGATATGGAATTAAAATAGGAATTTAAGGATAAAAGAAAAGTGAAGCTCTCCAGGGTAGGTCTTCAACCCAAAATGGTACCTACAGAACATGCACATCAAAAAGAGATCAATCAATTAGAAAAAAGCCCTCAATCTAAAGTTAATATTACACAAATTTAGAGGAAAAACTCTCAAGCAAGGTCAAACATTCTGCTCTGCTACACGCAAAAGGTATCACCGCTAAACAAAATTGAAGAACATAAGAAGACACGTACTTTCATCAATAGAGGTAATCGTTATATATATTTACAATGAATAGAGGTAATCGTTATATATACCATTAATGAACCGAGGGTGTTCACAGAAATAGAATATGACGGCCTCCTTTTCTGAAATTCCATCACGTGTTCTCTCGCTGGTTCTTCAAACTAGGGTTAGAATATTGGAGGGTCAAATTGCCCTAGCATGCACCTTGTACTGGTCGAAGGGTTGAGGATTCGTTTTGCAGAGTATCGACGACATACTGCAATTTATGATGGGGACCACCCGGTTAGGCTCTGCACCCATAGCTCCAGAACTCCCATCCCATGCTCGATCACCTGGACGAAATGAACCACCATGCTCCCACTCCATGTGATCCTGCTCTGCATCGTGCAATTTACAGAAATTTCCATGGCATTATAAGTTCACCTTTTGGATCCCTTCGAAATGCCTTGAGCGTTCAGGGGATGGTGAGGATTCTATGTAGTCCCCTCACATTCAGTGGCACCCACGGTATGTATGGGTCTGCATTCTCCGTCTGGATGCCAAGTGGTTAAGCAGCAACTCCCACGCAGATGTGCACCAGCAAGCTTTTCTACCAGCTCTTTCGATCGTAAGTTCAATCCTTATTTATTTCTAGTGTCCACAATGGCTATGCCTTTTTCAATTCACATCATAGCCGTTTTATGCACCTGCCATGAGCAAGCTTTTCTACCAGCTCTTTCGATCGTAAGTTCAATCCTTATTTATTTCTAGTGTCCACAACGGCTATGCCTTTTTCAATTCACATCATAGCCGTTTTATGCACCTGCCATCGATACCCTCCACGACCTTTTACTCGCATAAATTTGTGTTTTAAATGCTTTCTCTTGTGGTGCCAACACTGTTGACCTGGCTGATGGTCGTTTTCAAGTTCAGAGTGCCGTTGTCCCTTTATGTGGCACTGATTTCAAATTTGTTAAAGTCGGTTAACATTTATTTCATGTTAACATCCAAATTAGAAATTTTAGTTTTATATATAGTAAAAAGTCATTAATCAAAATAAAATAGAAATTTTCCAATTACAAATATGGTAAAATTTATTAACAATAGATTTAATGTTTAATAGTCAAATTTGTTAATCATTTTTTTGATATTAACAACTTAATTATACATTTGAGATTAACAATTTACAAGTTGGTTAGAGTTCATCTAACAAAGAAGAGTTCTCAACACTTCATTAACTTCATAACTTTGATTCCAACTATAACATTGCTAATTTATCATACAATCATTTTACGACATAACAATGATTATAAAAAACTAAGTAAAGATGAAGATACTCCCATGAGGCATACCAATGGGAATTCTTAACATGTAGAGCAACCACATATTAAGACTGAAGGGAAATTCATTGATATCTGAGATTTTTCCACATATGTAATTGAATAATAATAGGAGAATTGAAGAGGACTATTTGCAAATTGCCATGGTTTATACTTGTGCCAAAGGCTACCATAAAGTATTCAAGTACCTATTCGAAGGCAAGAGATTTTCCCACAACTGGTGCAAACACAAGAAGAGTTCATCTACAAATTGTTGATCAGATGCAATTTTATCATCCCCATGAAGTTTCATACCCCTAGTGTTTTTTTAGGGTGCCATAGCCTTAATACTTCAACTCAGTACTTCTTCAATTAGAAAAAAGCACGGATAATGGCCCCGCTTGTATGACTCGACAAGGTGGAATGAATGTTGACGAGGGTGACCCATTTATGAGGATCAAGAAGAAGCCATTGGAAATAATAGAGATAATCCAATTTATACATTTGTCAAAAAACCCAAAGGTGAAAATGATGTGATATATTTATTGCTAACTAAGTCTACCAACATCATTGGGCATCGCAAGCTTGATGACCATACCCAAATTTTGAAATATCTAGAGATTGAATCAATTCATGGGCCAAAATGATGCTATCAATGATTTTTCTACCTTCACCATAACTAGATTTCTCCTAGAAGATGAGCTTCAGGATTCTCTATCATGTCTTCTTTAGCAATGATTGTGAAGTAGGTGGCATTAAGGTTATGACTACTAAGGAGGTTATGCAAAACTCCTCAACCAATTCCCAAACATGTTACTTAATGATGGCCTAATATGATTGAAAGAAGTCTAAGGCAAATTTGTCTAGTCTAGGGGTTTTCCTTTCAACATTTCAAAGACTACTTGTTCTACATATAGAACTATGATCTCGAAGAGTTGGGCTTCGTTGTGCTTCTAGGTAATCAAAGTGGGAATGCTCTATGTAATTATTTCAATAAAGTCCTCTAAAAACTTCTTAGGTTTAGTGAGCAAATATTAGTAGTAATTTCACAATTGATTTTCAATGTTAACATCTCACTATAACTTCAAGCCCTAACTGTCTTTTAGGGTTGAAAATAAGTTATGATGTTGATGTTAAACCATGGATAAATTGAAGCATTGTGTGTTCTTCTCTCCTTCATTTACCCATCAAACTTTTAATTATTGCTGCCATAAGACTTAGTCTTATTTGTTACACTCCCCCAACTATATTTGATGTTAGGTTTTATGGCTAATAAGTTCCGTTGTTCTACCTTTGAGGATGATATTACACTAAACATGCTCCATTTTGCTCAATCAAATCCTTCTACAATTCAAAAATATATTTGAATTCATGTTTATTGCATTGTCACAGATAATCTGACGTAATTTAAATTTTGCTAGAAGTGATATGTTGTGGTACATTTTCTCATTGGAGCTTCTTTCCACTATTTAGCTAAATTCTACAAAACATATGGATTATTTAGCTAAAACCCTTCAAAATTAAATGGATCATTTTTTGGATTCGTGTCTAATCTAGTTTCAAACTTATTGATAAATGATTCAAGCCCATGCTTACAAGAAACTTATTGGAATGCATTAAATATAGAATGCATTTACCACTCAAATGAAATTAACTAATGTGCAATAGAGGATAAACACACATTCCAAATTTAAATTGAATTTGAAATGGCCCTTCAGATGATTGAAAGCATAATTACTTGAAAGCATAATTACTTTTAAGATATGATGGTTGCATGGAAAACTAATGGCATGAACAATCAGGCAAGCAAGCATGCATGTCTAAGATATGATCATAGTGACGTGCATTCCTTATAAGTGGAAAAGATTGTGTTTAGAAACATTTAATGAGGTGACTAATATTTCTTCTAAGTGGAAAATCTGGTGCCCAACAACCTTTCATGAGGTAACTAATTCAGTCCATTTGGGATAACTTTCAAGTTTTAGATCAGAGTTGGTTGACATAAGAGAGTTGGTTGTTGCTCTTCTTCCTTGGTTGATGGGTATACCTATGTCTGCTTGATGATGGACCTTTGTAATGCAAAATATCTGATGCAATTTCCATTTAAAAATAAATAATGGGGAAGAAAAATGAGAAAGAGGGGGTTGAGAGACAAAACTTTGACTATTATCAACCAATATCTACTCACAGTTCATTTGCAATTATTAAAAATGGGTATGTGCATCATCCTTACAACATACAACACAATACATACCATATTGGCCATATGATGTCTAAAAACATCTCTTCCAAATAGTGGCAAGGATCTTAAGGACTCTATATTTGAACTCTCAAGCACAATCCTAGAGCGTGAAAGAGACTTGCAAGAAACGACAAAGTGGGAAAGAAAAACCTTGATGGGGAACAATAAAAGGTGACTATATACAAATTTTGAAATGAGACTTGGCAATGAATATTGTATTTAATGTATATTAATAACCAATAATATGGGAGGTACAATGCGCCAAGCTACCTAAAAATATTTACAATTTGGAAGCTTCATTATATGCCATTTGATATTTTGATTGATCTTCCCATTTTTTAGAGGAATAATCATGGAAATCAGTGCAGACCCCATAATACCCACCAAGTAGATCTTTTCTTTGCTTCTTGACATTGCTAAAATCAATAATGGATCCCAATGTATGGCTATGGCCCACCAAATGAAAATTACTAGTTGAAATGATTCAAATTCTCCGCATGATGTATGAAGATTTGATTAAAATTTTTCAATGGATTGGAACATGTTTGTGTAATGCAAGAAGATATGATTAATACAATAGTAAATTAGTTGAAGCATGAAAAAATTGAAAGGATTCAAATTATTTGTATGATGCATGTGGATTTGATTTAAGAATTTGAAATGATTTGAACTTATTTGTATGATGCATGCGAATCTAATTAGTATTGGACATGCTTTGTTGGGAAAACCCCTGATTGTTATTCTTAATTCATATTTATAATTCAATGGGAAATCCTTAACTCATATAAATCACATAACATATCACATCTTATTTCTTCTATGCCACTCTTTCCCATGCCTTACGAAGTTTCCTTTGCAACATATGGTGCAATTGCTAGTTAGATATTTTTAAAATTTGAGCTTAAATTATTTAATATGTAAAATTTAAGTGTCCCAATTTTTTCACATTATTGAATCTATTTATGCATTCAAAACTATAATTAGAAAAAACACAATCTTGCTTGAAATTGCATCACAAACTTCTAGTGAAAAATACTATTTCATCTATCTTCCTTTGCAACATATGGTGCAATTACTAGTTAGATAATTTTTAAAATTTGAGTTTAAATCATTTAATATGTAGAATTTAATTATCCAATTTTTTCACAATATTGAATCTATTTATGCATTAAAAACTATAGTTAAAAAAAAAACACAATCTTGCTTGAAATTGCATCACAAACTTCTAGTGAAAAAGACTATTTCATCTATCACTTAGACTGCACTCTAATTTAATATGATTTACCACTCAAAATCAAGATGATATCAAACGTATTTTTAAATTTATGTTGAAAATATGTTCCTTTAATTATTTTATTGTTACTTTATGCATTTGCAACAAACTAATTCTTGTATTGTTAATTTATGCATTTGCAATATCTTAAAGAAATTAAAGCTATTGTATGTATGTGCATTTTCCTATATTTAATTTTCTTCGCATTTCTATTATACTTTTATAGTTATTTTTTTTCTTTCTTTCTTTCTCATTTCTTTGATTATAAGGTTTAAAGATTTTGAATATAAAATTTATGGAAAATTTCTAGTTTCTCCCTTAATCATATGGGGAGTATAATTTTTTTTTGTCAAAATAGTTTGTGTGACTTTAAAGAACTTTTTTTTTTTTTTTTTTTTAATTTAAATATATTTTTTCCATTCATGTTTGGTCTTTTATACAATATTAATGACTGAAAAATCATTAAAAAGTTTATCCTGGAGGTTGAGAGAGAAAATTTATAGTTAAAGAATGCATTCCTTAGAGGAAACTTATCTCCAAGCATCCATATTTGTATTTTCCAAAAAAATATAGTTTACTCTAGAGAATTAAATGATTTAAAAGATGTCTCCTTTTTACTTTCACCACCAATTATGTACCTACCACATACAAATATATTTCCATACTATGTGTGTCCTCTATAGAGTAGATTAGATTCATTGTTATTTTGAAGACAATAATGATCAACTAAACCTCCCAAGGGTTACATTTTCTCTACTCATGGTTTGATGTATTCCACATCACTTCCATATAGTAGGAAATCACTCAACAAGACTACACACCCTATCATAAGAACGCTTAACAAATTGTTTTTAATAAAAAAGAGTTGAAAATGGGACCATTTCAGCATGGCTTCTCTATAACTTTATAAAATTATGGGAAATGAAACCATTTTGGCATGGACTCTCTCCTTATGACCTTACTCTACATTTTGTTGCTCATTCAATGGAAAATATGTAAAAATTATTCTCTTCAACAAATCTAATTAGTAGGGAATATCCTCAATATTTTCAATGTAATTGAAAACCCTAGGTTATTTCATCTAGAGTAGTATGTCCCCTTATAACTTTTAACATAATTGATAACTATAACTCATTTCACTTTTGTCACAAAGAGTTTTTGTCACATCCAAAAGGCATTTGTACTTGTTTAACGCACCCGGAATTTGAACCTTCCACATTATGATATTACATATTTGTTATTTTATTTTCTCTACGCTGGAATGAGGGCACCTGAACATGAATTTAGAGTTAATACAAAAGGAACCATATGATCCATAACTTGATTCTAAGCTACCACATTTAGAATATGGACTTCAGTTCTCTCATTCTTCTTTCTAGACAAAATTTCTTCCTTTCACTTACCAATATTTGAAATTTCTGACCTGTATCTATTGCACCTTCTTTAGTAGCCACCATGCTTACATCACATTCTTCCATCAATTATTGTAAAAGCATAACAACTACTCCTGTGACTGTATTGTCTACAAGTTTTGACTACATATGTTTGGTTTTCCACACATACATGGCAATAGTTGGCCACGTGAATTGTTATAAGACAACAGAAAATACTAGAAATGATAAGTATGTTGTAGGTTCAATTGCATTATTATAATATATTGATGTATCTCATGTTTGAGCTCTTGTACAAGTAAATAATATAAGTTTCTAGCAAGTGTAAATAAACCCAACCTTCTGTCATTTTGTAAATATTATTGTGATGTTATGGAGCGAAATTCAAGAATAAGACATGATGTAATATGTGTATCCCTTTCCATGATTCTGTCAAAATTATTGTGATGTTATGGAGAAAAACCCAAGAATAAGACATGATGTAATATGTATAACCCTTGATTATTGGACAGGATACATGACCTTATTATGACAATTATGCATATCAGCATCCATGCTTTATAATTACATTGTGATAGTGTAGTGAATTCGAAATAAACATGTGGCATATTTGGTAACTATTTATTTAATCATATGGTATCCAAACATTCTTACAAGTAGAAAAGGAACATGTTTAGTAGGTTGTGCACACAAAGTACATGTTTGGTAACTATTTATTTAATCATGTGGTATCCAAACATTATTACAAATAGAAAAGGAACATGTTTAGTAGGTTGTGCACAAAAAGTACACCATAACCTCGAAAGACCTCCTTTGAATATGTGGCATATACCTTCCATAAGACTATGAGATATATTAGTGACTCTTTTCAACAGTCACTACAGTACCACCTTGGGAATTCCAAAGGGTACTCCCATTAGCAAATACAAAACCAACACTACAATTTGGAAACCATGAAATCTCCTACAATAAGTTTTTCTTTACGAGGCATGCAAATAAGCATGATGAAATTTTACATCTAATTCCTTCACAATCGTTTATTAGGTGTTTAAAAGAAGGATTAAAAACCTAGAAACCCTACATTCAATAGAAATGTCTCTATTTAAACATCAAAATAATATCTTCATATTTAAAATCAAAGTGCCTCTAATTCACCCAAATGCCCTAATTATTGGCGAAAATTCATTGTGAAGGCTAATATGGGTGTTTTAAGGTTTAGTGCCATACTATGGAAGTTTTATCCTTTGCCTTACTTTGTAAGCTTATATTAGTATGTGTTGGTTACAGTATACAGTCACCTTTTCATGTGATGTGGGGTTCTATCAGAGTACCTAAGATAAACCGGGAAAAGTCCTCTATCAAGACTACCATGTGTAGCAGACCTGCATTTTTTAATATGACTTTGGGAATACACAATCCTTGATGGGGGAGCTCTCAACCCAGCTGGACCTTAGGTAGAACTTAGGTCCAGGGGTTCCCAACTGGGAAACAACATTGTTCATTAACATGAGAGCCTCATTGATAAAATTGAAAAATTGAAGCACTTTTCTAGTTTGGGGCGATCTTCACAAGGAAAAATGGTTGTGGAGCCACCAGAGAAAACCCTCTTTTGTCTTTCTGAGTAATAAAATCATTATGAGGAT
Organism: Pinus tabuliformis; assembly: GCA_031772625.1. Lineage (NCBI taxonomy): Eukaryota > Viridiplantae > Streptophyta > Pinopsida > Pinales > Pinaceae > Pinus > Pinus tabuliformis. Next base: position 731,432,098 of record CM062817.1, read on the forward strand.
GATTCAAAATTTCATAGTGTCATAGGGTTCAAGAGCATTGATTTGATAATCAAAATGGTTTGTTTTTTTCCTTTGGGAAAAATCATAATTTCCTATTATAAATGGAAAATTACATGTTGTAAATGTTGGTAGCATATGATGTATGCATGTACATAGCCATCAAAATATATAGGTCTGCACATAATTACCCACTAAGGCTATGCCTTTATATTTAGTAAATATCTATACAAAAATTCAAAATGTTTTCTTTGCAATTTTTTATATATATTAGGATCATAAAAACTGTGAAAATTGGGGCCTGTCAGCCCTCTGTTGTATCTAGTCTTTGAAGGGCTTGTGATAATATTGGAAGATCTCTCCCTCCCTATATTCTTGGATAAACCATTGTCATCTAGGTTGATTCGCTGCCTCCTTGGAAAGTTGATCTGCAGCCTGGTTGCACTCCCTGTAAATTTGGAGACAGGTAATCTATTCAAATTGTGATTTTAAATGAAATGAATCATCCAAAATGTTCATGAGAGAATGCACATGACATGAAGCTGTGCAAGAGAACCAATTAATGATGATGTTAGAGTCCCCAAATATTGGAATATGTCTACAGTTATGTGCAAATGTGAAGTATAATAAGTGTCGGAGTGAGATGAGCTCAGCGAAATTGTTTATGCCAGCACCAAACCCCATGCAGATTTAGAAAGAGTTATTGTCTGATAAATGGAGAAGAATACCCCACATACCTGGTCTTGGGCAGATCTGTCGAAGTATACCCATGGATGGTCATGGTTAATGGCTTCAAGAGTTACGGTACAAGAAGGTGGGGATTGTTCAACATCTAGTATTTCATTGAATTTATTGATGATTCTGGTGATTACCAAAGGCCACCAAATTTATAGATTGTTAAAGATGATGTTTTTCTGACTTAACCAAGTATGGCATCATATAATCAGGGGAGATTGTGATTCTTCATGTTCGGGGAAGCTTTCCACCAGTTGTTCCATGCCTCCTTTATGTTTCACCCTTCCCAAAGTTGAGGTATGTCCAAAGAGGAGAGGAATTGCTCCCAAAATGTGTTGTAAGGTTCTACAAAACAGAAAGAGATGATCATTCGATTCCTCGTCCTGTTGATGAATGACACAACAAGACGAACCAACGTGTGATCTCTTCATCAAGCTGATACCTGTAGGAGTTTTATTCATGATGATATTCCACATAAAGAGTTGAGTTCGTGGGGGAGACTTGGGTTTCCAGAGTGCTCTCCACCACCCCTCCAGAAAAAGGGCCTTATGCGCAACATATATAATGGGATATCCTACCTCGGGAGAGTATACTCCATGAGCTGTCAAAGCCCATATGAGATCATCATCGCCATTAGATATTTGGACATGTGATTCGGATAACACATTTATGTAGTTCCCCCAATCTTGTATCCACTGATCTGGAATGCCTAGTGCAGCTGCAGATTTCCAAGCTTTTAGGAAAATAGTAGCGTTATGTTGATCTACTATTTATGCAATCGTGGATAAGTCACTACCATTTAGGAATGAAATAAGGTCTGGAGGAAGTCAATATAAGTTGCCACAACCTATCCATGATTTAGATCTAATGCAGATTGTTGTTCCATTATTAATTCGCGAAGTGAGGCTGTTCCTAACAGTGGGAGGAGCCATCCCAATTTGGCAGCCAATGCATGTGCAAATGCAGGAAGATATTTGAGGCCCCATCCTCCCAATTTCTTGTGCAATACAATATGACTCCATATCACCCAAGTGAATGGATTCCCCTCCTTGTGTCCATTCCATAAAAATTTGCAACATATTTTTTGTATTCTCAAAAGTATACCTTGAGGAATCCAAGCAAGGGACATTTAGTAAACCAGAGTGGCTTCCAATACTGATTTGATAAGAACCAACCTCCCAGCTCTTGATAATAATTGGTGGTTCCAATTAAGCAACCTTTTTTCCACCTTAGTCATCAACGAGGTCTAGTCAGCTATTTTTATCCATGGGAGTTTATGTGAAACCCCAAATATTTAATTTTGTCATCCAATTGAAAACTTTGGAAGGGAAACTTCTGATAAGCATGTCTAGATTCCTGAGGAGAGCAAGCCGAGAAGGTGATGGTAGACTTTGTTCTATTGGTTTCCATCCCAGTAGTTGTACAGAAAAGTTTCATGATATCATAGAAAGTATTTATGTCTCATATACCACTGCTAATAAAAATAAGCACATCATCAACGAAAGGAAGATGGGATAAAATACATTGATCAGTGATCTTGAGCCCCAGTAGTCACCCAACTATTCTTTCCTGTAGGATCAGCCCACTTAGTCCTTCCATGACAAGTAGGAAAAGTAATGGGGATAGTGGACAACCTTGTCTGAGGCCCCTCTCAACATGGAAGAAATTGGAGGCCGATCCATTTATAATTACACTAAAGGAGACAGTGGAAATGCGGCACATAATCCATCGGATGAAAGGGATGGGGAATCCAAGGTGTGTGAGAAGCATCCTAAGATAGAGCTAGCTAACTCGATCAAAAGCCTTTGATAGATCAATTTTTGAGAATGGATCCTTTTAGATGCTTCAATTTGATAGAATGGAGATATTCCTGTGATGTGCCAATGGCCTCATGGATCTGTCGATTGTGGAGGAAAGCAAATTTTTCATATGAGGTTTTGGCCAAGAGAATAGGCTTGATACAGCTAGTAATGATTTTAGCTATAATTTTGTATAAGCAGTTGCAAAGGGATATGGGTTGGAAATCATTAAAGGGTTAGGGGGAGTCCACCTTAGGGATGAGGGAAATGAAAGTGAAATTGATGAACTCATACATGTGCCCTGTAATCCTGCATTCCTCTACAACCTTGAGTAGGTCCATGCCTAAAGTATCAAAAGAAGGTAGATATAATTCTATAGACCATCCATAAGGGCCTGGACTTTTATCCTTCTTGAACCATTTCAGGGTGCTCTCCAATTCGCCCATAGATATAGGTTTGGTGAGATCTTCAGATATGTTAGGGTCAATAGACCGAGGGAAATGACCAGCACTACGAATAATTTCTGTGAGTGAAATCCCAGATGGAGCCTTGAAAAGTTGTTGAAAATCTAAATTTTCCAAATGATCTAGTTGATGGAACGTTTGAGCATATTGTCCATGATCAGTAGACATTTTCCAAATGGTGTTACAAGACCACCTTCCTTTGGCATAATTGTAAAGAATTTAGTATCGTCATTCCCTGCCTTCAGCCAGATGGCTTTGCTTCTAAGTCTCCAAGTCTCTTCTCGGTCCTGTAGAATATTGGACCTCTGGGCCTCCACCTCGGTGAGGGTAGATTTAGCTTCAACTAAGATGAATCCCTGACCTTGGTCATCCATAAGATTGGAAAGCTAGTGCTCAATTGCACAAAGAGTTTGGTTGTCTCTGGATCGTTTAGATTTGAACCATTGAATGGAGATATTTTTAAGTTCCATGAGGTTCCGAAAATATCCTTCAACTAGGTTCTGCCCTTGGGAAGGAGGGTGGTCTCTCCAAAAATCGGTGACCAATTTGTGATATTTGGGGTCTTGTAACCAGGTTGAGTTGAACTTGAAGGGTGCTCTAGGCTTTAGGGATGGACCAACTAGTTCCAAATAGACGGGGGAGTGATCAAATATACCCCCAGATCCAACCTATTGATGAAAATTGGAGAGGGTACCAAGCAAGTCCTCTTTGACGAGAAAGAAATCCAATTGCCTACGCAGAGTAGCATCGCCAATTCTCCTATTATGCCATGTTAGTTTCTTTTTGTTCATGGGGATGTCAATCAAATGATGTTGTTTCAGGAGATGTTCCATATATTATGATAGAGGATACAAATGTGTATGATATCCCAAAGATTCCTCATGATGCATAGCGAAATTGAGGTCTCCACCCAAAATTAGGTTATTAAAATTCATCAATGACAGTTGCAAGAGGTGATTCCAAAACTCCAGCCTACTATGATATGGTGCATAGACAGTGGTGATATGAAAGTTCCTGCCCATCTCTGAAGAAAATATATCCATTCCTAGGAATCCAGGTCCCCCCCATAAAGAAATAGGGTTGATGGATCGAGTATTAATTCCCAGTTCAATACCCCTGGATCATCCATTAACATCTAGGGCATGAAAGCACAAGCCAGACATCATAGAGTGAAGAATCTAGGAAACATACTCTTCCTTCCCGAGGGTTTCTTCTAAAAAACGTATGTCAGATGGCTTTGTATCTAGGAGCCTCTTAAGGGCTAGTTTTTTAGTAGTGCTAGCCAACCCTCTGAAGTTGATGTAAAAACACTTCATGGATCATCTTGATTAAGGGTGTTCTTTCATTTAAGAACCCTATCAATTGTGGTCTGTTTGCCTAGGGCCACATCTACCCGTGGAGAGAGCGGCCACTGCAGCAGTCTAAGATCTCATCATGGGTGAAGATTTAGGCCGCAGACAGGCAAAACAAGTTGGTAGAGAGGTATCCCCATACATAGCCATCAAACTAGTAGCGCGAGGAGGTTGTTCTTCCACCAGAGGATCTTTAGATTGTGGATTCTTAGTGCCTTTTTCTGATGAAGAAGTTGCCAATGAGACGAGGGAGCACTCCTTATACAACTTCCCTACCTTGTGACACCTTCTACACCTGAAGGGGACTCCCTCATAGTCTAGGGTTTGTTTGCGAGTGAAATGCCTCCAGTGTAGAGTAATATTTTCCTCCAATCCTTCTGTAGTGTCTAGGTGAACCAGTATGTAGGCCATAGATTTGTTGTTAGAAGTCGTATATGACAAACCATGATCCAAATAGGTACCCAGTGCATTGTCGATGCGAATAAAGATGTCCTCCAACAAAAACTACAGAGGTAGCCCTGGAAGATGAACCCAAATCGAACCAGCACCCAACTGCTCTCGTTTTGGATTGAAGAGGAGGCTCCATCATTTTAGAAGGATAGGGACCATTTCAATATGCCAGTAGTGGGAGAGTATCCAATATATGTATTCTTCTTGATGTAAACTGAGGGCAAACCATCCTCGACTTAGAATGGTGATTGACGTAATTTCCTTCAGTAAAGTGCCCCAAATCTCGAAGGTCCAGAGGAGAAGCCTCTCAACCGAATATGTTCTTCCCCTCACATGCCACACCAGAACCCTATTTGCAGTATCCACCACTTTTCCCATGGTGATACCTTCCACAAATCTAATATTTATGTCCTTGCTCAAGGCCTTGACACACTTACTCTTCTTGGCCTTACTAGTCTGTGGAGTTGTTCGATGGTCCCGAAGGGGGTCCTGATTGCCTTGTCAGACTGCCTGTGGAGAAGGGGAGGAGTTCCGAGGGTTAACTGCCAGAATATTGAAGCTTCCAGAGGGAATAGGAAAACTCCCCTAAAAAGAGGTAGGATTAGGGTTGTTGTCTAGTGTTGAGTGATGGATAGAGCATATCCCAGATTGTGACAACCCTAAAGAAATGGGAATTCCAGACGATGCAGGGTGAAGGGATGCCTCAGGAGAATTGGAATCAAAGGTAGGGGAGGGTGTAACGCAAGCAGCAGGAAGGTTGAGCGTAGAAGGAGAGAGTGGAGGGCAGTCAAGCCCAACAGATGTAATGGGGGGTGTAGAAGCCAACAGGTAGGGCACGGATGGCCCAGAAATCTTAGTGACAGATAGTGGGCCTGTCTGTAGGAGAAACGATGTTCAATGAGGACCAAAACCTGACACAATATGAGGGAGCGTCCAAATCGACTCGTTGGGATTCAAGTTGGTGAAATAATCGACAATGTCTAACTCCATTCCAACAGCTACAGATAGAATCAGGGATGCAGGTAACAATTGTAGAATGGGTAGGGATCCAACCCACAAGCTGTCACAGTGAGCACTGCAGGAAAATGGTAAAAGCAACGATGGCGATAGCAAAACATTAGACTGCCTGCTATCCTAGACCCAGTGATGCTTCCGTGTGAAGCACCATCTTCCTCTCATATCGTAGTGGGGAATTCTTCATCATCATATTGTATTTTCATCAAAAGGGTTTGTTGTTGTAAAAGGATGATGATATAATCATGGGACAAGAAAATACTCCCTAAAATGACCCATTTTTGATGCAGAAACTCAGAATGGAAGCTAACTATATATATGTTTGGCCTCCTAAAGTTTTTGAAGAAAAATATTGGTAGAGCAATGTGTGTCAATATAAAAATATACCATTGGATTTTCTTGTTTAGCGTTCCTATGTCTATATTCGTAAGTGTTATTACTAGGAATTGTGAAAAAATTTCGGCAATAGATGTTGTGAAGGGAATTGTTGACTGTATTTGTTTTCTTTTCTTTATTTGAAAATGTTATTACAACTGCATAGACAGTCTCGGTGTATTTAATTGGGATGCATAAATAACGATATTCATTATAATGGATGTTTCTTTCATAACTATATCAATTTTGTAAACTTATTGCACTGATCAAGATATGTTCTTATCCTTCTTTATAAACCAGATGAAATAAAGGAAAATTTTCTCAACTATTTTTGACATATTCTAGACAACAAGACAATGCCAAAAGTGAATGATATTTAAAATGATGTGACATTATCAGCTTCAATAAAATTTGTTACACCCACAATTCCTAATATGGTCTTTACATATAGATTATTTTTTAACCAAGTTTTAGAGAATGATAGAATAATTGTTTTCATACACTATTTTGAAAGAGTTAATGTGAATCTCCAACCAAAACATACAAATAGAAAATATAAAAACCATTACATCTACAATACTGCTATTTCCATGAATGAGAAAGAGTAAACATGACACTTGATGCAATGATTGGATGTGATGATTGCATTTCAAATATCTCTCAACACTGTGATGGAATGAATTCGTGAAGAACTAAATACAAAAAAGTCAATGCATTCTTCCATACCTATGCTTACAAACTTTGATCTATCTATCAGGATTTCACTCAAGCTTTTCACAATCCCTTCATAAACACTAAATGTACATCAACACAGGAATTAGTGTGAAGGAATGCTTAGGATATGATATATTTATTATATTGTGATTTCAATTACAACTAGCACATCCACCTAAAGTATCGTTGGTGAGTGTTGATAGGTAGCGGAAGCATAAGCTAAATCAGTTCCATCTGGGGAATGGATGGTGAAGCCTCTGGGTGTGGACCAAATCCAGCTCCATTATACTTTTGGGCATGGATTTTCTCAACTGCTTGGCCAAGCTTGACCATGTCCTTGCACTTCACGACAGCCATACAATGGCTGAAATAGTTAGAATTTCCTTCCTCCTCTTGCTCGAATAATTGGCACTTCGGCTTAAGAACACATCCATGGAACGAGTTGCAAGATAATATATAAAAATCAGATGAATTCATTGTTGAAAGGTGGGGATTCAAAAGGAAGACAATGATTTGATGTATACCACTGTCTAATCATGTGTGTTCCATCCAATTCCATGATAATTACACCTATCGTTGTAAAAAGACTTTGACTCCCTCCCATTCCATCTTTCTCTTTTTTCTAAGCAAGAAATTTTTGTTAATTTTACCATTATAAAATAAGCTAAAATAAATTTCTATGCTCCCGCCTTATGGCATTTCTTTGCAACATATGGTGCAATTGCTCGTTAATAAAATATCATATGACCAAGTTTCATATGAAATGAGTTATGGTTTTTTTGGCATGTGATATTGAAAAGCCATGGCTCTGGCCCATGGTATGGTATTGTAACATACCCTATTTATAGGTTAAGGAACTCCATAATAAAGTGGATCTAAATCTTCATGGATAAAAATCTTCTTCCATGCTTTTTAAAAATGAATATATGTTTAGGTTATAATATTAATGTTAATTTCATAAATTTTGGAATGTTAGCAACATGAGATGTATGATGAAGTAAATGTTTTGATCTTTATTGTGGATTGATAATTATTAACATTTACTAGCCATTTAATTTATATAATTGTGCTAGTATGTAAATTTCTATTCAAAATGTGTTATTTTTTTTAATATTGATAATTTAAATACATTTTAAATATTTTAAAGCTACTTTAGTATTAAAGGTTTTAAATATTTGAAAATACATTTTATAATGAATTACTCGTGTGTTTACCTCTTTTTGTTAATCATATGGGGAGTGAGATAATTTATCTTATTTTGGTTATTGGATTTGTGTGTTTAGTATAGAGTTTTATTCTCAAAATAACATGCACACTTTACTATATATGGTTTTATGTATAGAAACAATTTTCATTGTTTTTCGCTTCTTGTTTCACCTTTCTCTTTTTTTCTTTGTAGTAATTTTAGATATATTATCTTAATCCTTTTTAGTTTTTATACAATATTGAACAACTAAAAGTTTATCTTAGGAGACTAGAAAGAAAATTCATAGTTAAAAGTATGTATTCCTTAGACAAAACTATTCTCCAAACTTGCATCCTTGTATTTTCCAAACAACTAATACACTTTTCAAGACATGGGACAATGAGCAAGTATTTCCGGTACCAATACATTTTATTAATTCAGGCTCATTCGAATGGATGTTGGTAGTAGGACTGTCATCACAACAAGCGACATCAACACAAATATCATTAGCAAGGGAACCTATTTAGGGATTTTCCCCTTAATAAATCTTCCTCTATCCCTAAACCATAAATGGAGAAAGAACCTAGGAGTTTTGAAAATGTGGTAAGAAAGAAAAAATCAGGTAGAAAACCCTCCTTGGATGTTGATTTCATTGGAAAATATCATGTAATTGATATGAAATGTTATCCAAGAACATGGTGGAAACCTTAAACAAGGTTACCAATAATCCTGAGTAATCCCACCAGTTATAAGAAACATGGGAAAGAATGATATAATTAATGAAGTGAAGAAACAATAATAGTGGACACAACAAAGACACATAAATGGATTAAAAGGTTAGAGACATAAAAAACATAGAGGAGGGAGAAGATATGGAGCTTAGGAAGCTTGATTACCAGTATTTAGTAGTAGAATGGGATGGAAAGGAGACTAACTCAATATTGAATCAATAAATTCAACTTTTGACAAAAGCCTTGATAAAAAAGGACAATTTTAGGAATAAAAAATGCAATGTAAGCATCACTAGTCTATTTATTTAGTCGTTAAAACTAAAACCCTAAAAGAATGATAAAAATAGGAAAATAGAATAAAAGGACAAGGAAAGAAGAACTAAGAAACTTCTACAAGAGTTGAGAGAAATGCTAGCCAATTTAAGAATAATGGCATTGATGATGAACATGTTCCACCCCACCCCCTCAAATACCCAAAGAATATATTATCATAAATTATTAGATGAATGAATGAAAAAAAGTAATATATATTAAAAATATAATTCTGAAAGCAAAACCAACTATGGTTATTCTATAGGCAAGAAAGTCCTCAACTGATATGCTCTCTAGAATGTATACTACTTGTTCAAGAAACTATAACTCAATGAAATTAGATGTACATGAGACGTCGAGGGGAATTACTTTATTATACATCCCCCATGATATTATGCTTTCAAACATCTTTTCCACTCAAAGAATTGTCACAATAAAGTATCAACTAATATGTTTGACATAAATGGGCTTTATTTCCATTATTTATGGACCCAATCTAACTAGGAATATATGTTTTTATTTTTTCAGAATACTCAACCCATCCATTATATTATAGCACATGGTTACCCATTTGTGGGACAATATTCATGGTTGAATCCTTGGATGAAAATGGGGGAGCTTGATACGTATCTCGGGGTGTAAGATTTATGAAACGTAAATGTTGACATAGAGGAGGAGAGAGAGCATACAAATATGCTCTGAAACAATTCTTATAAAAACCTTAAATAGAAAATACACACAGTGAATACCTAACAATATATGAAAATAAAATAATTCTTTATTAAATGTAGAAATCATTTATCCTACATTTTGGAGGACACATTTTTCATTTCACAAGATGAGGCCCATCATTTATGGTATTATAGGTGCCTTCTTGAGTTACAGTACCATGGGTACATACCATGTGTGGATACTACTTTCCATTTGGATCAAGATTCTTCCCTTAGGAAGAAATGGTTGTCATTATTTCAAGTTCCCTCATGAGAATCTTTTTTTGAATATGAGCCAATGAATATAAGGGTTTTGTGTGGTTGCCCCATAATCATGGGGAGAAAAAGTCAAAGGATATAGTATCCTATCATTCTTATGGGCCAACTTTGATATTGATAGTGTCTGGCCTAGAAAATGAACATCAATGGCAAGGGTGTTTTGTATTTGATCCATAAACATGGGTTTGTAGGTGACCCACAACTGTGATAAATGAAGGTCCAAATATATTGATACCCCATGACATTTGTGGGCCTACTCTGATACAAATAGTGTATGGACAAACCCTAGATGGGAAAATATCCATTGACATGGGTGTATGATGGAAGTTTCCCCTAGAAGGTTATAATGTCAAATGTCTTCGTCTTGTTGTGTATGACATCAAAACTTTTCACCCAACTAGTGCCAGTGACAAAATTCTTTTGTTGGAGGGGGTCAAGAATGATAATCTTCCATTGGAATGAGCTACGAAATAATATCCTCCATTGAGAAGGGCCAATATCATAAGTATTCTGTTGGAAAAGGATTTGGAAATGGAAAACCTATGAAATCTTACATAGGTGAGGGATTTGGAAACATCGAAAACATTCCTATCGAATTCTTAGGGTTGTGCGCGAAGATCCAAAATCTTCCACTCATTTTGGATGTGATTTGAAAGTTGATCTGAAATATTCAACATGTGCGGGTTATAGTATGAAGAAAGAAGAAGCTCCTCACTCTAGGATCTCATGGATAGGTAGTGGCAAATGCATCATTGGGAGAATATATGCATGAACCAAAGGCTTGGATAATGTTTTTGAATCCTACCACATGACATCCATACCTTTTGTTACCACTATTATGGAGCGGAAACTCACCATGTACTATGGCCATCATTTTTTCTTTTGTGAAAATGCATTTCTATGAAAATTTTTGAACTTCTTGAAACATGTAAGTGGTGGCTAAAAGCATGGATGGTATGAGATGAAATATAATGAATTCATTCACACCATTTCTTATGACATTCATGGCGACTATGTCGTCACTCACGTTGATGTCATTGTAACCTTCAAAGCTATAAAGCCTTGGATTTTATATTCTTTAGAGGTTAGAGAGGGACCCTATGATTAGCATAGTGGTCACCCTTTTGCCAGATACCTTGGTAAGCAAAGTTTCAGTTTGAATGTTGAGGAGAACCATGAGCACTCTAGAGGATTGACAGGTAGTGAGCCAAGTGTAGGCTCTATCCATGGTGTCGTCCACATAATTCTAATGTTCAGCCTTACAGTTTGGGGTAATGGGACTGATGAGAAAATACAAGACACTCCCATATTATTTTTGCATCTTATCCTCCCAAGCATATGCCACGTATTCATCCTTAATTTATGCATGGCTATAATCTCTTGATTCTTGGAGGGTGGGGTAGTATTCCAGGGTGGAATAAACAAAGGCAACAACATAATGAGTATTATTGAGGTCTTTGAGCATGTACCATTGCTTCTTGGGAGAACCATCATTGAGAAAGATGCAGTCTTATAGCTTGGACATGAGGCCATGCCACCACCAGACTCGAAATTGGACTAGTGTTTTGTTCTTACAAAAAAACTTATGCAACCCATTCTTTCCATTATCAAATGGCACATAAGGACTAACATCATTTCCAATCCATAATTCCTCCACCACATCTGTGGTTTGAGGCATGTCATCATTATGTTACTCCATCTTGGAGCTTCCTACAACCCTTTTAAAGGCTACCACAACCATAGGGTTTGATCATTTTCCCCTTATTGATGACTTCTCAAGGAATTCACTGGTCACGATCCCTTTGGACCTTGCTAGTGATTTCACAAAATCCATATGGTGAATCATTTGAGGAAATAAAAGGCATAACCCTCGCCAGGGAGAAAATTTAATCTTCCATCTAAATAATAACTAGAATCTCAAAGCAATGGGCTAGACATACATTTGTTAAATCAACTTGGCTCTCATACCACTTATCTAGATCATAGGGGCTATGATCTAGTAACAATAAATAATGAGAGAGATACAGTAGGAGAGAAAGAATATAAATATGCCATGCAACTATTCTTAGAAAAACCTTGAACAAAAATTACACACACTCAATACCTACAATATATGAAAAAAATATAATTCTTTATTATATGGATAAATCATTTACCCTACAATGTGAAGGAACCATGTGTCATTTACCAAGTGAGGATTTTTATTTATAGTATTCTCGTTGGCTTCTTGAGTTACAATAGTAGGGTGGATACCATGGATGGATACCATGGGTGGATTCCACTTTCTATTCAAATCATGGATATGAGATGACCAGATGTAGATTTTTGGTTTTTCAAAGTCAATAATTGGAGCCTAATTATAGTTGAATTGGAAACATCCAATGAAACTCACACCTAGGGCAATAGAATATGGGTCCTTCATCACGTAAGCTCTAGACTAGATGAATTTCCTTTTTTCAGAATATTTAATGATCATAGGGCCTGTAAGTTTCTTGTAAGAATGGGCTTGAATCATTGAACAATAAGTTTGAAACTAGATTAGACATGAATCCAAAAAATGATCCATTTAGTTTTGAAGAATTTTAGCTAAATAACCCATATGTTTAGCATAATTTAGCTAAATAGTGGAAAGAAGCTCCAATGAGAAAATATACCACAACATATCACTTCTGGAAAAATTTAAATTACCTCAGATTATCCTTGACAATGAAATAAAGATGAATTCAAATATATTTCTGAATCGTACAAGGATTTGATTGAGAAAAATGGAGCATGTTTAGTATAATATCATTCTCAAAGGCAGAACAATGAAACTTATCAGCCACAAAACCCAACATCAAATATAGTTGGGGGAGTGTAACAAATAAGAGGAAGTCTTATGGTAGCAATAATTAAAATTTTGATGGGTAGATGAAGGAGATAAGAACACACAATTCTTCAAGTTATCCATGGTTTAACATCAACATAATAACTCATTTTCAACCCTAAAAGATAGTTAGGGCTTGAAGTTATAGTGAGATGTTAACAATGAAAAGGCATTGAGAAATTACTAATAATATTTGCTCACTGAACCTAAGAAGTTTTTAGAGGAGTTTATTGAAAGAATTACATAGAACATTCCAACTTTGGTTACCTAGAAGTACAATGAAGCCTTGCTCTTCGAGATCATAGTTGAACATGTAGAATGAGTAGTTATTGAAATGTCGAAAGAAAAACCCCTAGACTAGACAGATTTTTGCATAACCTCCTTAGTACTCATAACCTTAATGCCACCTACTTCACACTCATTGCTAAAGAAGACATGATAGAGAATCATGAAGCTCATATTCTAGGAGAAATCTAGTTGTGGTGAAGGTATAAAAATCATTGATAACATCATTTTGGCCCATGAATTGATTCAATCTCTAAATATTTCAAAATTCGGGTATGGTCATCAAGCTTGCGATGCCAAATGATTTTGGTGGACTTAGTTAGCAATAAATATATCACATCATTTTCACCTTTGGGTGTTCAGACAAATGTATAAATTGGATTATCTCTCTTATTTCCAATTGCTTCTTGATCCTCATAAATGGATCACCCTCCTCAACGTTCATTCCACCTTGTGGAGTCATACAAGGGGGGCCATTATCCCACTTTTTTTTTCTAATAGAAGAAGTATTGAGTTGAAGTATTAATGCTACGGCAGCCTAAAAAAAGACTGGGGGTATGAAACTTCATGGGGATGATACAATTGCATCTGATCGACACTTTGTAGATGAACTCTTCTTGTGTTTGCACCAATTGTAGGAAAATCTCTTGCCTTGGAATAGGTACTTGAATACTTTATGGTGGCCTTCAGCACAAGTATAAACCATAGTAAGTTCCAGATAGTCCTCTTCAATTCTCCTATTATTATTCAATTGCATATGACGAAAAATATCGGATATCAATGAATTTCCCTTCAGTCTAAATACATGGCCACTCTACATGTTAAGAATTCCCTTTGGTATGCCTCATGGGAGTATCTTCACCTTTACTTCCTTAGTTTTTTTTACATAATCACTGTTATTGTCGTAAAATGAATGTAAGATAAATTAGCGATGTTATAGTTGGAATCAAAGTTATGAAGCTAATGAAGTGTTGATTTAATGGGTAATATTTTTTCATTTAAAGCATTGATAATGTATTAGTTGAAGTAAGCATGCAAAACTATATTAGATAAAGCTTTTGATTATTGCATAAGAATATCTACATTTTGATTAACCATACATTCACTCCAACAAATAGCAATACTTTCATAACTAATAAATGATGTTCGATTAAAAATAAACAAATAAGTGATATAAATAGTTAATACAATCACCCTCTTTTATCAAACTATGTAAAACTTTAGGCCAGTATGGTAGGGATGTTGTAATGTAACGTTTAACATTTTGACTAAGCCAATTATATGATTAAAAATAAATAAATAATATGATAGAAATAAGTAATGCAATCACTATCTTTTATCAAACTATGTAAAACTTTAGGTGTAATTTATGTATGTATTTTAATTGTACCTCTCTCTAGCGAGGATGGTAAGGATGTTGGAATGTAATGTTTGACATTTTGACTAAGTCAATTATATAAAAATAAATAATTAAATAATTAAATAAAAAGTTTAATATAATGAAATGTAAACATTTTAGATCAAGCAAAATAAAAATAAAATGAAAAATAACCATGTAAAAATAAAATAAAAATGACCCATGGTATTGAAACCCATGGTATTCATGTGGAATATAGCCTATTTTAATGGATAAATTAAAACAACCTAGATCCATCATAACTTTATCAAATCTTTTGAGGTGCAAACCTCTTTTAAAGTGAAAAGAAATTTGATCCCTCGGGTAGATTGGAGTTAAGATGGATCTAAGTTGATAATAATAATTTTCAAATTAAAACAAATAAGAGGAAAATAAGTAATGATAATAAAAATAAAAATTATCAATTTATAAAAGGCAACTTAAATTTATAACCCTTTGGATTAAAAAGTCAAAATTTTGCTATATATATATATATATATATAGATAGATAGATATAGATATATATATAATCCTCTATTCAATATTAAACGATAAAAAATAACTATATTATTTAGGCAAAGGATTAATATATTTAATATAAAAGCGAAATAGTAAAGTGTTTCATATTGGAGTTGTATTGTTAATTTTTGAAAACCAATCTCCAAAATTGTTAATCTCAGATGTATAGTTAAGTTGTTAATACCAAAAAGATGATTAACAAATTTGACTATTTTAAACATTAAAACGATTGTTAATATATTTTACCATATTTGTAATTGGAAAATTTCTATTTTTATTTTGATTAATGACTTTTTACTATATATATAGAGCTAAAATTTCTAATTTGGATATATAAATGTTAACGAACTTCAACAAACTTGAAATCAGTGTCACATCAGAGGACAACGGCACTCAGAACATGACAACGGCCATCAACGGCCATCAGCCAAGTCAGCAGTGTGGGCACCACAGGAGAAAGTATTTAAAACACAAATTTATGGGAGTAAAAGATCGTGGAGGGTATCGGAGGCTATCGATTGCAGGTGGATAAAACGGCTATGATGTGTTCTGGAAAATAGTGAATTGAAAAAGGCATAGCCGTTGTGGACACTAGGAAACAAATAGGGATTGAACTTACCGTGTTTTCCATGCATCGAGAGAGCTCGTAGAAAGGCTTGCTAGTGCACATTTGCGTGGGAGTTGCTGCTTAACCACTTAGCATCCTGACGGAGAATGCAGACATAGAATCCACTGAATGTGAGGGCACTAAATAGAATCCTCACCATCCTCTGAACGCTCAAAGGCATGTCGAACGGATCCAAAAGGTGAACTTATAATCCCATGGAAATTTCTGTAAATTGCAGGATGCAGAGCAGGATCACATGGAGTGGGAGCATGGTGGTTCATTTCGTCCAGGTGATCGACCATGGAGTGGGAGCATGGTGGTTCATTTCGTCCAGGTCATCGAGCATGGGTTGGGAGTTCTGGAGCTATGGATGCAGAGCCTAACCAGGTGGTCCCCATCATAAATTGCGGTAAGTCATCGATACTGTTATCTCAAAATCATGCCCTTGATAGGCTGCTGATCAGGAAGACTTTGAGTAACTATTTCAAACCAAACTTTTGGCTGAGGCTTAGCCTCCTCAGCCTGAGAGGGCTCTCTCAAAGGGTTAAAGATTTTGTTTAAAGAATAAGATAGATGGCTAACTCTATGGTTTGTGATTGTATATGTTTATAGGTTGAAAGATGAAGGTTGGCTACCATTGGGCTATGGAGTCAAAGTATGTTCAGTACCACAGCAAGATCAGCTTAACATGAAGTCAGGGCATAGAGAGTTTTTATACATCAACAAAACAAAGATACAATGCAAGGAAACACAGTTTATAAATACATGAAGGAAGTTAGAGCATCATTGATGAATTCTAAGTAACATGTATTCATACCACTGCAAGTAAGTGAAAGAGGAAAGCCATGAGACAATAGGACATTAAAAACCCTCTTTGAATCCTAAGTAGTGAAGCCAAAACATTCTACCTAGCATGGAAGTCAAGGCATTATAGAGTTCAAGTGCAGAAATGCAAATATAAAACAGTGGAACACAGTTAGTTTATCTATGAAGGAAGTCAGAGCATCATTGATGAATTCTGAGTATCATAAGTAAACCTCACTGCAATGTAAGTATTGGAAGATGCTATCAAAACAAGAACATAAAAGAACTCTTCATGAATCTTGAGTTGTCTAAGTAGAAATTCTGCATTAGGTTAAAAATATACACAGTCTGCACATAGAGCAGCAGTTGAGCCAAAAAGTCTCCAACCCTTTGCTAATTCGACCTCTTGCTCTATATAAAGCATTTGCAATTAGGATTCCATCATCCCTCCTCAATAGAATTCGAATTTTCCATCAGTGACACCTATTGACACTCAAAACTAACTATTAAATGCAAATGACACCTAACTAGCAGTCCTAGAGACCTAATACAACTAGGAGTGTAACTCCTTATTATGACTAAAACAACCTTATCTAGACATTTGAAGCATTCTTTGACACCTAACACTCCATGAAGTCGAATTTGATGAAGCCTCCCACGTGGTCATCTGACTGCTGAAGACAAACCCTAGAAATTAGGGAACATGTTTCCTTGTTTTTAGGTTTAGAATCCCTGAAAATGGCGCGTGGGACAGAGCCTTTATCTCCTCATCCATGACACATTTTACGAAACTGAAGGAGGTTTTTGTAGCCCATGTTGTCTAGAACAAAATCCTCTCCTGGTTTTTTAAAACATTCCTCCAGCTGTTCAGAATCTGTCCTTGAAAAACACATGTCAAACAGGAAACTGTCCCTTGCTCTGTTCTAGCTGAAAAATAGGTCTTGGGACAGAGGTCATAACCTCTCGTAAAAAATGTATTTGGAAAAACTGAAGGAGGTTTTTGTGAAACAGTCCATGCTAAACAAAAACCTCTTCTGGTTTTTTGAAACACTTCTCCAGCTGCCCAGAATAAGTCTTTGAAAAACAAGTGTAAAACAGGAGATGAAAAACTTTACCTACAGCAGTTTCGTAGCGCAACTTTGACCACACATTTCTCCCACCTCAGAATGGAATTGAAGAAACTGAAAGAGGTTTTTGTAATTCAACATTTTAGGAAGAAAAGGCTCTTTCAGTTTGCAAAATTGAGTTCTCAGCTGCTCTGGAAAGCTTCTGGAATTTACCTAGTAAAACAGTTTTCTCTGCTGAAACAGGCTGCTACAGGGGTTTCGCAGCGCGCTGCGAAAACACTGATTTCGTAGCGCAAGGTTTAGCATGCGTATGTATCTTCATTTCTTGAATTTTCCTTTTGATTAGGGCTCAAACCTTCTCAAGTGATCTTATTACACCTCTGCAGCAACATCCCTTTCAAAATAATCTTCTTTTTCTTTCAAGGTAGATCCTCAAAAAACAAAACTGTCACCTTCAGCAGTTTCGTAGCGCGCTACGAAACTGCTGAGTTGTTTCAAAAATCATAGTTTCAACCCAAAACTTTGCTATTTGAGAACTTTTCTATTAAAACATTCTTTCAAATGTTTCAAGACCCTCCACGCGCTACGAAACTGCTGAGTTGTTTCAAAAATCATAGTTTCAACCCAAAACTTTGCTATTTGAGAACTTTTCTATTGAAACATTCTTTCAAATGTTTCAAGACCCTCCAAAACTGAATGGAAATGTTTGAAAAGATTATACCAAGCCTAACTACCAAAACTTTGAAGCATATCCTTACTTGAAGTGAGATTTCTTTATGGAGATCCTTTTTTTTTCTTTGAAATTTTGTCAGTGATAACAGTGGCTCCACTTGGGATAGTGTGCCCTTGTGGTACACTAAGAACCTGCAGTTCCAGTGCCTTATCCTCTTATCATGAACAAAAATTTATTTGACAAACATCTTCTTTAAGTTCCTTGGGCCTTCACCTCAGGCTTAAGCTTGATGATCACTGTAGGAGAAAGAAGTCTATATCTACTGAAAAAAAAAAATGCTCAGTCACCTTGAGCTTATTTGCACTTTCCTACCTACCTAACCTATCAGCTGCAAGCTCCACTTGTAGCTCAAGCAACATGATATTTCCAATAAAGCCAATCAATTGTCTTCTCTGATATTGGAGGCTCTTGACTGCATTCAACCTCAAAATAACCATGGTAGTGAGATGACCACATCAACTCATAATATACTTGATCTTCATAATGCAAATGAAAATGAAAGACCGGAGTACAAAGCTTGTCCATATATTCACTTATAGGGTCAAAGAATACATGGTTATGTTGATGATCATCATAACATTCTACATCTCTGGACAACTGATTCTCAACCACACCAAATTCTTTAGATATGCTATCCAACTGCCTTTCTAAATGATGCCCACAAACAATGTAATTTTCTTCATTATAAAGATCATTCTTTGATGCAAGCTGCTGCAAGGAATCACAAAAATGAACAACCTTTTCCTCCGCCTGAGGGTCATAGAAAATTTCCTCCAATATTTCTTCTTGCTGTTTGCAATCAATTTCATACTCATAATGATCTGAAGCCTGACAAATCTGCTGCATCTCTACATCAATATCAGAGGATTGAACATGGTTTTCACAAGTAAACCCCTGCTGATCTTCATGCTGCGTTTCATGAGATATTATACCTTCTTCTTGGTGCTGGAATGCATTGTTATGAAGAGCCTCTAAAATTTCTTCATCCATAAATTCATCATCATCATAACAATCCTCCAAGTATTGAATAAGATTTAAAGAATGTCTACAGCAATCTTTGAGCAACAATAAGGAAGGATGACATTCTTTATACATGTCATAGAACACATCATGGAAATCAGCAAGAGAATATAATGAACCATTTTCCAAACTTTTATACCAAGACCATGCTTTTCCTTCTAAAGTGGTCATAAACATCTTCATGAGACAATCCTCAGGAAAGTGAACCTTAAGACTGCGTACATGCATATTAAACCTAACCAAATGAAGAGCAGCATTGTCTTTCTTTTCATCTTTGAATATCAGAAGATCCTCTAACCAATCAACCTTTGGCATAGGATTTGGAAAACCAGGGATATGAGACCGATTCATAGGAGCATACCTGGAATTCATTCTTGCAGTGGAACTCATTTTGAAACTTCATCAAGCTACTGATCTTCTAGCAGTGGAGTCACCTTCCAATTTCTTATTCGATGTGTGGAGTCGCCAAGGTAGTTTTGCAGCCTCAAGAAGATGTTTGAGCTCCTGCTACCTTCAGAAGTTCAACCTCTTAATTTCGGGAATGAATAGACTTCAGGCTCCCGGCAGACGCACCAAAATGTTATCTCAAAATCATGCCCCTAATAGGCTGCTGATCAGGAAGACTTTGAGTAACTATTTCAAACCAAACTTTTGGGTGAGGCTTAGCCTCCTCAGCCTGAGAGGGCTCTCTCAAAGGGTTAAAGATTTTGATTAAAGAATAAGATAGATGGCTAACTCTATGGTTTGTGATTGTATATGTTTATAGGTTGAAAGATGAAGGTTGGCTACCATTGGGCTATGGAGTCAAAGTATGTTCAGTACCACAGCAAGATCAGCTTAACATGAAGTCAGGGCATAGAGAGTTTTTATACATCAACAAAACAAAGATACAATGCAAGGAAACACAGTTTATAAATACATGAAGGAAGTTAGAGCATCATTGATGAATTCTAAGTAACATGTATTCATACCACTGCAAGTAAGTGAAAGAGGAAAGCCATGAGACAATAGGACATTAAAAACCCTCTTTGAATCCTAAGTAGTGAAGCCAAAACATTCTACCTAGCATGGAAGTCAAGGCATTATAGAGTTCAAGTGCAGAAATGCAAATATAAAACAGTGAAACACAGTTAGTTTATCTATGAAGGAAGTCAGAGCATCATTGATGAATTCTGAGTATCATAAGTAAACCTCACTGCAATGTAAGTATTGGAAGATGCCATCAAAACAAGAACATACAAGAACTCTTCATGAATCTTGAGTTGTCTAAGTAGAAATTCTGCATTAGGTTAAAAATATACACAGTCTGCACATAGAGCAGCAGTTGAGCCAAAAAGTCTCCAACCCTTTGCTAATTCGACCTCTTGCTCTATATAAAGAATTTACAATTAGGATTCCATCATCCCTCTTCAAGAGAATTCGAATTTGCCATCAGTGACACCTATTGACACTCAAAACTAACTATTAAATGCAAATGACACCTAACTAGCAGTCCTAGAGACCTAATACAACTAGGAGTGTAACTCCTTATTATGACTAAAACAACCTTATCTAGACATTTGAAGCATTCTTTGACACCTAACACTCCATGAAGTCGAATTTGATGAAGCCTCCCACGTGGTCATCTGACTGCTGAAGACAAACCCTAGAAATTAGGGAACATGTTTCCTTGTTTTTAGGTTTAGAATCCCTGAAAATGGCACGTGGGACAGAGCCTTTATCTCCTCATCCATGACACATTTTACGAAACTAAAGGAGGTTTTTGTAGCCCATGTTGTCTAGAACAAAATCCTCTCCTGGTTTTTTAAAACATTCCTCCAGCTGTTCAGAATCGGTCCTTGAAAAACACGTGTCAAACAGGAAACTGTCCCTTGCTCTGTTCTAGCTGAAAAATAGGTCTTGGGACAGAGGTCATAACCTCTCGTAAAAAATGTATTTGGAAAAACGGAAGGAGGTTTTTGTGAAAAAATCCATGCTAAAAAAAAACCTCTTTTTTTTTTTTGAAACACTTCTCCAGCTGCCCAGAATAAGTCTTTGAAAAACAGGTGTAAAACAGGAGATGAAAAACTGCACCTACAGCAGTTTCGTAGCGCATCTTTGACCACACATTTCTCCCACCTCAGAATGGAATTGAAGAAACTGAAAGAGGTTTTTGTAATTAAACATGTTAGGAAGAAAAGGCTCTTTCAGTTTGCAAAATTGAGTTCTCAGCTGCTCTGGAAAGCTTCTGGAAGTTACCTAGTAAAACAGTTTTCTCTGCTGAAACAGGCTGCTACAGGGGTTTCGTAGCACGCTGCGAAAACACTGATTTCGTAGCGCAAGGTTTAGCATGCGTATGTATCTTCATTTCTTGAATTTTCCTTTTGATTAGGGCTCAAACCTTCTCAAGTGATCTTATTACACCTCTGCAGCAACATCCCTTTCAAAATAATCTTCTTTTTCTTTCAAGGTAGATCCTCAAAAAACAAAACTGTCACCTTCAGCAGTTTCGTAGCGCGCTACAAAACTGCTGAGTTGTTTCAAAAATCATAGTTTCAACCCAAAACTTTGCTATTTGAGAACTTTTCTATTAAAACATTCTTTCAAATGTTTCAAGACCCTCCAAAACTGAATGGAAATGTTTGAAAAGATTATACCAAGCATAACTACCAAAACTTTGAAGCATATCCTTACTTGAAGTGAGATTTCTTTATGGAGATCCTTTTTTTTTCTTTGAAATTTTTTCAGTGATAACAGATACTGTGCAAAACGAAGCGAATTGACCCTCCAACCCTTCTAACCCTCGTGGCTTCCACCGAATGTTAATGGGGCTTGACCGACTCTCTTAAGCACATAGAGAGGAACCATCGTTTGAAGAACCAGCGAGAGGACGTGGTGGTTCACGTGGTGATCGAGGACACGTGATGGGATTTCAGAAAAGGAGGCCGTCGGATTCGATTTCTGTGAACACCCTCTGTTCATTAAGATTACCTCTATTCTTTGCAAGTATTTATAATAATTATTTCTATTCATGAAAGTACATGTGTTCTTATCTCTATTATCACTATTCAGGAAAATACATCAATTCTTCAATTTTCTATACGGGTGATACCTTTTGCATTCAAACTGAGTGTAGCAGAGCAGAATGCCGGTACAAATTAGCATGACATAAACTGAGTGTAGCAGACTAGAATGCTGCTAGAGGGCAGAGCATCTTGGGTAGTGGGTTGATTTAGCATTGCACCTGGTTGATTTGTCCTTTTTCATTTCTACTTTTTCTTTCTTTTGTGGATGCTTTAGCAATGTCCATCGTTATTTCTTACTTTTTGCTTGTAGCCATTTCGTGGGTTTTGGGTTTTATTTTTTTGGGTTTTTGTTTTTGACTGTTTAGATAATGGTATTTTTGGTTTTTAACTGTTTTGTTTTGGGTCTTTGTTTTTACTGTTTAGATTTGCTTCTCCCTGGGAGATGAGAGGATAAGCTGGCTTGGTTGATTTACTCCTCACATGTTGTGCAGCGGTTAAAAAAGGTATGCACTGTTTCTTTGGAGTTCTGTTGGTTTTTTGGGTGAGTGTTAAAAGAGTTATGCATTGTTTCTTTATAGTGGAGATGCAAAAGGATGGAGGACCGCCGGATAAAAGAAAAAAAAAGAGGATGACGGAAAAACAACAGAAATATATGATCATGTTATTGGGAAAGAAGGAAATGCAGAAAGGTACATTCGTCTCGCCAACAGGAGGAAAATTGTTCAACTTGCCGAACCAGCGAATTTCCAGATCTGAAACGAATTCCTTTTCCTACATCGTGTAGTTCAACGTTTTCTAAGCGTGCGGTGCTGATAGCATCGACTGAGGTGGTTCTATCAGTTGCGTTGTTACATTCGTTTCTTTATTGGGTTTCTTTTTTTTGGCTGAAAGATTGCGGAGGAGCTCGAGTGGAGACGTGGGAGTCTGTTGTTAAAATGCAACTTTGCAAGATAATTATGGAGGTATTTCTCATATACTTAAATATGTTTTATATTTGTCTTTACTTTAGTTGCTAAAGAATTTATGTTGTATTTTTTTGGTAAAGAATTTATTGTAAGACAAGAAATATTAGAATAAATAAATGAAATAAATAGAGTAAAATCATCTAGTGATTATTTTTATTATAACTTTTTTTCCTTTTTCTTTTCTTCTTATAATTAATTTATTTTATTTGTTTATTCAATGTGATGTGATTTAATTTAGTTTTAAGTAATATTTATTATTACATATTTAAATGATATTTTGTTTTTTTGGAGAAACAATATTGTGAAGATATTTCATTGTATTGTTTTGAATATAAAATATATGTATTTTGGGTTGTTAAAATTAAAAGCGAGAAAGGTAAAGAGAGAGGGAGAAAGGTAGAGAGAGAGAGTGGAGGTATAGCAAGAGAGATGGAGGGAGGGAAAGACGAGAGGGATAGAGAGGTAGTGAGAGGGAATGGTAAAGTAGAGAGTGGGGGAAGGAGGGAGTGGGAGAGAGGGGGAGGGAGACAGAATGGTAAAGAAGAAAGTGGAGGATGGAGGGAGGGGAGAGTGAGAGAGAGGGGGACTAGGAGAGAGAGGTAGGTAGGGGGGGAGAGAGGGGTAGGGGGGAGGTCAGAGAGGGGGAGGAGGGCGAGGGTGAGAGAGAGGGGGAGTGGGAGAGAGATGTAGGTAGGGAGGTAGAGAGGGGTAAGGGGGTGGTCAGAGAAGGGGAGAGAGGTAGAGGGGGGGGACGGGGGGGAGAGAGAGGGTGGGCGAGGGCGAGAGAGAGAAGGTGGGGGAGAAGGTGTGGGAGAGAGAGGTAGAGGGGGGGGGACGGGGGGGAGAGAGAGGGTGGGCGAGGGCGAGAGAGAGAAGGTGGTGGAGAAGGTGTGGGAGAGAGAGGGGGGAGAGAGAGAGAGAGAGAGAGAGAGAGAGAGAGAGAGAGATGGTGGGGGAGGAGAGGGGAGAGAGACAAACGGTGGAGGAAGAAAGTGGGGCAAAGATAGAGAGAGAGAGAAAGAGAGGGAGGGGAGGTGGAGAGGTGGAGGAGGGGTGGTGGAGGGGGAGAGAGAGAGAGAGAGGGAGGGAGGTAGAGGGGGAGAGAGGGGCAGAGTGAAGGCGAGAGGGAGGGGAGTGTAGAGTAGGGGATGGGGAGAGAGTGCAACGGAGAGAGTGGGAGAGAGAGGTGAAGGGGGGAGAGAGAGAGAGAGAGAAAGAGGTGTAGTTAGATAGTGAGAGACATAGGGTGAGAGAGTGGGAGAGACAAAGGGATAGGGTGGAGGAGAGTAAGGGGGAGAGAGGGGGAGGGCGAGAGAGAGAGAGAGAGAGAGGGGGGGACGAAGAGGAGGAGGGGGAGAGGGAGGAGGGAGGAAGAGACAGGAGGGGAGAGGGAGGGGGAGAGAGAGAGGGAGGGGAGGGGTGAGGGAGAGAGAGGTAGGGTAGGGAGGAGAGAGAGAGGGAGAGAGGTGGGGTGACGAGGGAGAGAGCAGGAGGGGGAGAGAGAGAGTGGGTGAGGGGGAGAGAGAGAGAGAGAAGGTGGTGGAGAAGGTGTGGGAGAGGTAGGGGGAGGGGATGGGCGTGGGAGAGAGAGGGGAAGGAGAAGGAGGGAGGTAGAGAGGGAGAGACAGACCGTGGGGGAAGGGAAGGTGGAGGGGGAGAGGGAGGGAGAGACAAAGAGGGGGAGGATGATGTGGGGAGAGATAGTGGGCGAGGGAGAGAGAGAGAAGGTGAGGGAGAAGGTGTGGGAGAGAGAGGAGGAGGGGGAAGAGGAGAGAGAGTGAGAGAGAGAGGAGGGTAAGGGAGAGAGGGAGAGACAGAGGGTGGGGGACGATGGGGAGAGAGAGAGAGAGAGAGAGAGAGAGAGAGAGAGATGACGGTGGAGATGGGGATGGGGGGAGAGAGAGATAGAGAGAGGGAGGGGAGAGGGAGAGAGGGGGGGAAGGAGGGGAAGAGAGAGAGAAATAGAGGGAGGGGGTGCAGAGTGGGGGAGGGGGAGAGAGAGTGGGGGAGAGGATGGGAGAGGGATGGGAAGGGGGGAGAGAGGGAGAGAGAGAGAGAGGTGTAGAGAGTGAGAGACATAGGGTGGGAGAGGGGGAGAGACAAAGGCATAGAGTGGGGGAGACGGATGGGGATTGTGCGAGAGAGAGAGAGAGGGAGAGGTAGAGAGAGAGAGAGGGTGTGGGAGAGGGAGGAGGGAGGAAGAGACAGGAGTGTGTGTGTGTGTGTGTGTGAGAGAGAGAGAGAGAGAGAGAGAGAGAGAGAGGTGGCAGAGACGGGGAGGGGGTAGAGAGAGGGGGGCCAGAGGGGAAGGGAGAGACAAAGAGACAGAGAGAGAGGAGAGAGGGAGAGAGAGAGGAGGGAGAGAGAGAGAGAGGATTTCATTACAACAACTACTCATCTCCCCTTTTAGAGAGAGAAATGCTCCAAAAATTGTGCAATGTGTGACATTCCCTGGAAGAAACTTATCTTCAGTAAAGATTGTGGATATCATGTGAAAGGTTTTCCAATTTCCTCTTTGAAATCTAAATGACGTCATTTAGTGCTTTTATTGGATCAGCATGTTACTAGTGAAAGTTGACACAGCCTGGTTTTTATTTATCATAAAATGTTGTTAATGGCATTTCTCGTTGATAAACTTAATTTTCCCTTTTATCTGTATAGAAGCATAACTAAATTGTCCTACACACACTAATCACATCGCAAGAACTGTGAAAGATCATAGTTTCATATATATTCTAGTTGGATACCATTTGGAAAATTCGGGCATGAATAGGATCATTTCCTAGATTGAAATGGTTTTGAAAAACCCCAATTCCCTGAGTATTCCAATTCCTTATGTATTTGTACGCATAACCCTTAATTGGACAGTCTTGTTTAGTCAACATATTGTCATTCATTATGGAATGATTATGAAGAATAATTTCATGAAGGGAACCCTTGTATTTCAAATGATAATAACATTGAAACCCTCAGACCTAATGGTGTTCACATAACTAGAAGAATGACCAAGGGTACTATTGTCTGTGATATGGAATTAAAATAGGAATTTAAGGATAAAAGAAAAGTGAAGCTCTCCAGGGTAGGTCTTCAACCCAAAATGGTACCTACAGAACATGCACATCAAAAAGAGATCAATCAATTAGAAAAAAGCCCTCAATCTAAAGTAAATATTACACAAATTTAGAGGAAAAACTCTCAGGCAAGGCCAAACAAACAATAGAATACTCCTAGAAATGATGAGTTTGTCCATATCGAGGCTCATCCTAGAACCTTGCCAAAATGAAACTGGCCACAAGTCCAAGATAATTTAGGATTTTTATGTTGATGTCACTTGTTGTGATGACAGTCCTCCAAGCAACATTCGTTCGAATGAGCCTAAATTAAGAACATGTATTGGTACCAACAATACTTGTTTATTGTTCCATGTCTTGAAAAGTGTATTAGTCAACTTGTCCATGAAAATAAACAACTCAGAACTCCAATTCAAGCTAAGGAAAGACACAGGGAACATAAATCTTCAAGTACTAAAAATCAATTCTAGTCTAAAGATACACATATTATTATTAGGTCATCGATGGTAAAATTAGTTATATCTTCGAATGTGTATGGTTCTGATACTCATAAGTAATGAATCTATCATTATCTATGATTGTTATTTTTGAAGTTTTCAAGGTGTGTGTCTATTTTGATTTATTTTACTATATTAAAAAAAGGACAAATACAAAATCCCTTATTTTGTAGCAGCCCTACCTTGTTGTCCATATAAATTACTAATATAAGTCTTCTTGGTTGTAACAAGTCCTCCATATTCACTAGATGATGACCTTAGATTCCATAATGGAGGATAACTAAGGTATAAAGGAGAGAAGTCATAAAGAGTATATCTAGGTCATAAAGGAGAGAGGTCACGCCCTAAATGATTATATTGTACATTTTTCTTATTACATCGATAGGTATGCTTGTTTGAGAATAGATATCTCACACTTTTAATTTAATTATTATTAATTATTAGGTGAATGGTAGAGATTTAACCTCCATGGAATATGCTAGAATATCCATAGTAATATTTACATATCAAGGGCTAAGATTTATCTCCAAGTTAATTATGCCATAAGGGATTCCCCTATGAAAACTACTCCCCTAATTGCTATTGTGTCAATTTGTGGACCATAGATCCTATATGTTAGATGATTAGAATATTTTGTGTCGTTAAATGATTATAAATGGTTACAGATCCCCACACTGATAACTGATCCATCGTCTTCATTGATAACCCGTCCACCGTCTTCAACGCATTTCCATTTTCCTCTTTGTACAAGGCCACCGAGTTCTGGAGTGAAAACCCAAACATACCTGCCAGAGAAAAAGCCAAGGTTGTGCACCGGTAAGGTGAAAACTGAAACAGGCTAGTCAGGTTCATGTGCACTGATCAGTTACTTTGTTTTCTTGCCTTCAAAGGTTAGCTTGCTTGTTGGAAGTAGAAGTCATAGGCTTGACCCCGCTTGATTTCTTATGCGTCAATCCCTCGCAAATTGATTATTCTGATTAGTTTGGGTCCTTTGATCTAGTTTCTTGTTTGTTCTGGTCGAAGTTTTATTAGGTTGCTGGTTCAAGATGCACTAGGTTTTTGATGGGCCCAGATTAAATTCGGTGGCTTTGATATGGTCCCAGGATTGGTGGAGATAGTCCCAGGTTTGATCCAGGATTGGTGGAGATGGTCCAGGTTTGATACGGCGGATCACTTATGATTATGGTTAGCTATGCTCCCAGGTTTGATCCAGGATGATTGGGTTGAGTTGTAAATGGTTAGTCTTAGTGGCTGGTTGAATATCGAAATGGGTCGATCCCCGACAGATTGCCTATGAAAATTGTGAGCTCGAAATAGGTTCATTAGAGGTCACGGTCACTCGTGAGTTACTTTCTTTTCAGTCTGCTTGTCTTCTTCACTCTCGCAGTACTACACAGGGTTTCTTTCCCAAACAAAACAAAAAACTAACAAATTACCTAACAGAATGTATCCCAACCCTATCCTTACCAATTTCTCTCTCTGTAGCCTGCAAACAAGAAATTTTATTTTCCTCCTCTTCCTTTGTGTAATCCATTCTTGAGCAAATAAGTCCCCAGTAGTCAGAGTAGCTAGTCGTTAAAGCCAATCATAGACACATGAATGAGTCACCATTAGAAAATTTCCAGAAATAAGTCAATTCTGAGATGCTCTACAACAAATTCAAATTGAGCAGAGGGTAGGATATGTATTTGAAGGATGGAATGAAGGAAAATTACATTTTTCTCCTACTTAAAATACCACAAAAATTCAGACTGCTATGCTATAGAACATTTGAAATAAGAGAAAGGTGCCGCACTCCAACATGGTAAGTGTGAGGTAATGCAGTTCTATGGTTTCCATCTATCACTATTGATCTGATTGAAATCAATTTTCCATAAGTTGTCAGATTTTACAAAATTATTGAGGTAGGTCACATCATATGGAAAGTGAGTTTAAGCTAGTAAAGAATATCAGCATGAAGTTAGCACTTGCAATCTATCACTTAGAAGGCAGACTACCTACCATTGTAGTATCTCCATTGTAGTTACCAGTGCCCACTAAAAACGGAAGTTGGAATTCTACTGACCTCTTAGACGATTATAGTTTTATTTTGATACTGGTTTTATAATATTGTTTATATAAGTTGTACTTGACTCTAGCTTTACCTTTTTTGAAACATATTTGAAGATATATTTCCTCCAAAAACATGTAGGTACTCATTTTAGCATCTCAGTTTGTATTCTAAATAAATTTTTAACATTTGATTTTCATCATGATGTCTCATGTAGGTGTGATAATACAGTTTGGTATGGTAAAGGATTAAAGAAAATTTCTTACGATCGAGGAGAATCAAAACTCTCTGATCATCGACCTGTTTATTCTACTTTCATGGCAGAGTTGGACATGCTCAACAAAAGAAACTTAAAGAAAGATTTCATCAGTTCAAGTTCAAAATTCCATGTTGAAGAGCTTCTGCCATGAACCCAAAATTCTCTTCAAACTCCCAAAATTTATGTAAGGAATTTATCCACTCTGTCTTACTATACCATTATGACTACAAAAAATTCAGCTAAAATCAATGTCCACTCCCTTTCAAAGGATCAATTAGCCATTCGAGCATGGTGAATGAAAAGGTTTCAGCTAATTATATTAATCATCTATCCTCAATGACTCCATATTGATGCATTTGGTTCCATTTATTATTAGACAAGTGTGATATGATGGAAAAATTTGCTGAACAAACAAGAAGAATCATGACTCCACATGGTTCTAAACATGTACCTTTTCAACAGTTAGCACATCAGATATGAATTCCATAAAGAAAATCAGGATAAATTGTGAACTTGAATACATTTGTTCAAACTCTAATGCCTACCATGGTAAACATTTTCATTATATGATTTCTATTCAACCTACCCAAGTCTCCAAAAATGTTCATTGACTTCTACAATTTTACCGAAAGCTCTTTACGATTTGATTAAGTTTTCTACTACATCAGGCTTGATAGGAGTCTACAACAAGTTTTAGCATCCACTGGTATTGTTGGGGGAGAAATTCCCATTGTTACACTGGAAATTATTCCATTATTCCTTGAATGCTACAAACATAATGATCAGGTAAAAGTCAATCAGCTTTGCTCATTTGATTAGAATCCATGCTAAAGGTGTTAATTTGCTGAGGAAAAATATGTTTCTACACATTCTCTTGCATAATTTCCTCCTTAAAGTTTGGTATGCTTATAATATTGTCCTTATTTACAATATCTCAAATTTCTTTTGATAGAGACACATATTCTTAAACCCTTGATCATTTGTCTCATGACATGCAGGTTTCTATGTTATCTGTTGGTTTGATTCAGATGACCTTAGGCTAAGTGTGTATAGTAATACAAGTAAATTTGAATAAGGATGAAGCCTGGTACAATTAAAAGATGGAAATACACAAGTTCCAGGGTGTATGGCTAGCCTTTTAGTTTATATTGTTGGATGTTTGTGTTATTACAGAGATTTTTGTGAGGACCTTTCTCAAACAATGGCCATAACCTTATATGAAACTAATCTGGCAGATCTGCCATCTACACTTGAGGTTAGGAACTACTAGGTGAGAGAGTTCCTAACTCTAGATTCTCTTTGTCGTTGCGTTTTTCATATTATGCTCATGGATTATATCCTTGTGTGTGTACCATGACTGCTTCAACATCAAGTTAGCCTGACACATGTTTTTGTTCTGTCTTCTGTGGGGGTGTGGGGTACAGGATGAAGCAGCTATAGCAAATGGAAATAATGACTTGTCTGTGCCAGAAGGCATGATTTATGTTGAATCTGAAAGGGGATTGAAACATGTAAATTGCAGTCCTTTTTAGTGTTTAATGCTGGGTTGGCTATATTATGAGTAACTAGCTAAATAATAGAGAAAATTCTTTACTTGTTATCCACAGATGAGATTTTGTAACTGGTCATTATATTCATAAGTCAGAGAAAATTTTTAGTTGTAATAGATTGCCCATTGTTTTCTTGGTAATTTTTTTAAAGTATATTAGAGCCCACTATGCAAATGATATTGTTATTTACAATTTGTATTGTTTCTTGAGGAAGAAAATGTAGTTCCAAAATCTAGTGCTTCCTTGTTC
This sequence comes from Pinus tabuliformis, assembly GCA_031772625.1. Taxonomy (NCBI): domain Eukaryota; kingdom Viridiplantae; phylum Streptophyta; class Pinopsida; order Pinales; family Pinaceae; genus Pinus; species Pinus tabuliformis. The sequence continues at coordinate 731,463,159 of CM062817.1, forward strand.
TGTGATGGACAATCAAGATATAAAATCATTAATGGACCCTTTTCACCAAGAAAAACCAATTGTTAGCCTCCATCTGATAGCCAATCCCAACCACATGACAAGGTTCTTGAACATTCTCATGCAATTCCACCTATAGAGTCTTCTCATTCTATTACTGTTGGTACTTCAGAGGCAAGTGTTGATGGTTCACTAGTTAGGGAAGAAGGAGAAATCCCTGAATAATTAATACATCTCGCTAATAAGGAACCATTGAATGACATCTATCCTCTGTTGTGTACCCTCTCCCCTCCAACTCACTTAACACTAATGCCCCCATGATACCAAATTCACTCTCACAACATGCCTCATCCAACACAGTACAAGACAGGTACTGAGTCACAGCCATCAATTTGATTGAAATTAGTTCTCCATAAGTTGTCATATTTTACAAAATTATTGAGGTTGGTCACATCAGATGGAAAGTGTTTTTATGCTAGTATAAGACATGAGCTTGAAGTCAGCACTGGGAATTCTCCTGGCCTCTTAGAGGATTATAGATTTATTATGATATGTGTTTTGTAACACTGTTTATATAAGTTGTACTTGACTCCATATTTACCTTTTTTAACTCGATCATATTTGAATAATATGATTTAGTTATGTTCTTGGGATAAAGATGTAGAAAAGCCTCAACAAGAAGGGTTGCGAGAAAATTGAAGCCTCCTCTTTCTATGATCTAGCTCTAATCATAACTATTCTTTCATGAATGCTTTCTGGAGACTCTAGTGATCTATTTATAGAGGTTTTATGGTTTGAAAAGTATTAGAACCTTTAGATACTTCCTCTTACATTTCACAACATCAAGTTTCATGCTAGATCCATTTGTTTGAATTTCTGTTTGTATAGATCTAGCAACATCCATTTTCAGGGACCTAAAAGGAATTTAAGAAATGGAATTTCAAAATTGCACATCGACATTTGTTTTCAATAAGATTTTATATATTAGTGTATAGAGTTAAATTCAGGTTGTATTGTGGAGAAAAGTAAATTCTTTTATAATACTCTTTTGTGGCGTCCTTTTTGGGGATTAATGATAACCTGTACTTTCTTGCTTTGAGTACATTGGTTTTACAGTAATATGTGGTCTATATAGCAAAGTATTAAATTGGAGAGGTCCCTTAAATGATGTGACATAATGATTTCCTAGATATATACTTATTTTTATTCAATGGTGTTTATGTTTAGTTTGGAATATATTTCCTCCGAAAACATGTAGCTACTCATTTTATCAACTTAGTTTGTATGCTAAATAAATTTTTAACATTTGATTTTCATCTTAGTTTGTATACAAAATAATTTTTTAACGTCTGAATTTCATCACGATGTGTCATGTAGGTGTGATTGTATACTTTGGTATGGTAAAGGATTAAAGCAGATCTCTTATGGTTGAGGAGAATCAAAACACTCTAATCATCGACTTGTTTATTTTGCTTTCATGGTCGAGGTGGACATGCTAAACATAAGCAACTTAAAGAAAGACTTCACCAGTTGAGGTGAAAATTTCCATGTAGAAGTTCTTCTACGAGGAACCCAAAATTCTCTTCAAACTCCTAGAATTTATGTAAGAATTTTATCCACTATGTCTTACTCTACCATTATGATTGCAAAAAATTAAGCTACAACCTATGTCTGCTTCCTTTCAAAGGATAAATTAGCCATTAGAGCATGGTGAATGAAAAAATTTAAGCTAATTATATTAATCATCTATCCTCCATGACTCCATATTGATGCGTTTGGTTCCATTTCTTATTAAACAGACATCATATGCTAGAAAAATTTCCTAAACAAATAAGAAGAATAATGAATGCACATGGTTCTAAACGTGTACCTTTTCAACACTTAGTATATAAATATGAATTCCATAAAGAAAATCACGATGTGTCATGTAGGTGTGATCGTATAATTTGGTATGATAAAGGATTAAAGCAGATCTCCTATGGTCGAGGAGAATCAAAACACTCTAATCATCGACTTGTTTATTCTACTTTCATGGCCGAGGTGGACATGCTCAACATAAGCAACTTAAGAAAGACTTCACCAGTTGAGGTGAAAATTTCCATGTAGAAGTGCTTCTACCAGGAACCCAAAGTTCTCTTCAAACTCCCAAAATTTATGTAAGAATTTTATCCACTATGTCTTACTCTACCATTATGAATGCAAAAAATTAAGCTAAAAGCAATGGCTGCTTCCTTTCAAAGGATAAATTAGCCATTAGAGCATGGTGAATGAAAAATTTTAAGCTAATTATATTAATCATCTATCCTCCATGACTCCATATTGATGCATTTGGTTCCATTTCTTATTAAACAGACATCATATGCTAGAAAAATTTCCTGAACAAATAAGAAGAATAATGAATGCACATGGTTCTAAACGTGTACCTTTTCAACACTTAGTACATTAAATATGAATTCCATAAAGAAAATCACGATGTGTCATGTAGGCGTGATTGTATACTTTGGTATGGTAAAGGATTAAAGCAGATCTCTTATGGTCGAGGAGAATCAAAACACTCTAATCATCGACTTGTTTATTTTGCTTTCATTGCCAAGGTGGACATGCTCAACATAAGCAACTTAAAGAAAGACTTCACCAGTTGAGGTGAAAATTTCCATGTAGAAGTGCTTCTGCCAGGAACCCAAAATTCTCTTCAAACTCCCAAAATTTATGTAATAATTTTATCCACTATGTCTTATTCTACCATTATGATTGCAAAAAATTAAGCTAAAACCTATGTCTGCTTCCTTTGAAAGGATAAATTAGCCATTAGAGCATGGTGAATGAAAAATTTTAAGCTAAATATATTAATCATCTATCCTCCATGACTCCATATTGATGCATTTGGTTCCATTTCTTATTAAACATACATCATATGCTAGAAAAAATTATTGAACAAATAAGAAGAATAATGAATGCACATGGTTCTAAATGTGTACCTTTTCAACACATACATTTATACATTTGTCAAAAAACCCAAAGGTGAAAATGATGTGATATATTTATTGCTAACTAAGTCTACCAACATCATTGGGCATCGCAAGCTTGATGACCATACCCAAATTTTGAAATATCTAGAGATTGAATCAATTCATGGGCCAAAATGATGCTATCAATGATTTTTCTACCTTCACCATAACTAGATTTCTCCTAGAAGATGAGCTTCAGGATTCTCTATCATGTCTCCTTTAGCAATGATTGTGAAGTAGGTGGCATTAAGGTTATGACTACTAAGGAGGTTATGCAAAACTCCTCAACCAATTCCCAAACATGTTACTTAATTATGGCCTAATATGATTGAAAGAAGTCTAAGTCAAATTTGTCTAGTCTAGGGGTTTTCCTTTCAACATTTCAAAGACTACTTGTTCTACATATAGAACTATGATCTCGAAGAGTTGGGCTTCGTTGTGCTTCTAGGTAATCAAAGTGGGAATGCTCTATGTAATTATTTCAATAAAGTCCTCTAAAAACTTCTTAGGTTTAGTGAGCAAATATTAGTAGTAATTTCACAATTGATTTTCAATGTTAACATCTCACTATAACTTCAAGCCCTAACTGTCTTTTAGGGTTGAAAATAAGTTATGATGTTGATGTTAAACCATGGATAAATTGAAGCATTGTGTGTTCTTCTCTCCTTCATTTACCCATCAAACTTTTAATTATTGCTGCCATAAGACTTTCTCTTATTTGTTACACTCCCCCAACTATATTTGATGTTAGGTTTTATGGCTAATAAGTTCCCTTGTTCTACCTTTGAGGATGATATTACACTAAACATGCTCCATTTTGCTCAATCAAATCCTTCTACAATTCAAAAATATATTTGAATTCATGTTTATTGCATTGTCACAGATAATCTGACGTAATTTAAATTTTGCTAGAAGTGATATGTTGTGGTACATTTTCTCATTGGAGCTTCTTTCCACTATTTAGCTAAATTCTACAAAACATATGGATTATTTAGCTAAAAACCTTCAAAATTAAATGGATCATTTTTTGGATTCGTGTCTAATCTAGTTTCAAACTTATTGGTAAATGATTCAAGCCCATTCTTACAAGAAACTTATTGGAATGCATTAAATATAGAATGCATTTACCACTCAAATGAAATTAACTAATGTGCAATAGAGGATAAACACACATTCCAAATTTAAATTGAATTTGAAATGGCCCTTCAGATGATTGAAAGCGTAATTACTTGAAAGCATAATTACTTTTAAGATATGATGGTTGCATGGAAAACTAATGGCATGAACAATCAGGCAAGCAAGCATGCATGTCTAAGATATGATCATAGTGACGTGCATTCCTTATAAGTGGAAAAGATTGTGTTTAGAAACATTTAATGAGGTGACTAATATTTCTTCTAAGTGGAAAATCTGGTGCCCAACAACCTTTCATGAGGTAACTAATTCAGTCCATTTGGGATAACTTTCAAGTTTTAGATCAGAGTTGGTTGACATAAGAGAGTTGGTTGTTGCTCTTCTTCCTTGGTTGATGGGTATACCTATGTCTTCTTGATGATGGACCTTTGTAATGCAAAATATCTGATGCAATTTCCATTTAAAAATAAATAATGGGGAAGAAAAATGAGAAAGAGGGGGTTGAGAGACAAAACTTTGACTATTATCAACCAATATCTACTCACAGTTCATTTGGAATTATTAAAAATGGGTATGTGCATCATCCTTACAACATACAACACAATACATACCATATTCGCCATATGATGTCTAAAAAAATCTCTTCCAAATAGTGGCGAGGATCTTAAGGACTCTATATTTGAACTCTCAAGCGCAATCCTAGAGCGTGAAAGAGACTTGCAAGAAACGACAAAGTGGGAAAGAAAAACCTTGATGGGGAACAATAAAAGGTGACTATATACAAATTTTGAAATGAGACTTGGTAATGAATATTGTATTTAATGTATATTAATAACCAATAATATGGGAGGTACAATGCGCCAAGCTACCTAAAAATATTTACAATTTGGAAGCTTCATTATATGCCATTTGATATTTTGATTGATCTTCCCATTTTTTAGAGGAATAATCATGGAAATCAGTGCAGACCCCATAATACCCACCAAGTAGATCTTTTCTTTGCTTCTTGACATTGCTAAAATCAATAATGGATCCCAATGTATGGCTATGGCCCACCAAATGAAAATTACTAGTTGAAATGATTCAAATTCTCCGCATGATGTATGAAGATTTGATTAAAATTTTTCAATGGATTGGAACATGTTTGTGTTATGCAAGAAGATATGATTAATACAATAGTAAATTAGTTGAAGCATGAAAAAATTGAAAGGATTCAAATTATTTGTATGATGCATGTGGATTTTATTTAAGAATTTGAAATGATTTGAACTTATTTGTATGATGCATGCGAATCTAATTAGTATTGGACATGCTTTATTGGGAAAACCCCTGATTGTTATTCTTAACTCATATTTATAATTCAATGGGAAATCCTTAACTCATATAAATCACATAACATATCACATCTTATTTCTTCTATGCCACTCTTTCCCATGCCTTACGAAGTTTCCTTTGCAACATATGGTGCAATTGCTAGTTAGATATTTTTAAAATTTGAGCTTAAATTATTTAATATGTAGAATTTAAGTGTCCCAATTTTTTCACATTATTGAATCTATTTATGCATTCAAAACTATAATTAGAAAAAACACAATCTTGCTTGAAATTGCATCACAAACTTCTAGTGAAAAATACTATTTCATCTATCTTCCTTTGCAACATATGGTGCAATTACTAGTTAGATAATTTTTAAAATTTGAGTTTAAATGATTTAATATGTAGAATTTAATTATCCAATTTTTTCACAATATTGAATCTATTTATGCATTAAAAACTATAGTTAAAAAAAAAAAACACAATCTTGCTTGAAATTGCATCACAAACTTCTAGTGAAAAAGACTATTTCATCTATCACTTAGACTGCACTCTAATTTAATATGATTTACCACTCAAAATCAAGATGATATCAAACGTATTTTTAAATTTATGTTGAAAATATGTTCCTTTAATTATTGTGTTGTTACTTTATGCATTTGCAACAAACTAATTCTTGTATTGTTAATTTATGCATTTGCAATATCTTAAAGAAATTAAAGCTATTGTATGTATGTGCATTTTCCTATATTTAATTTTCTTCGCATTTCTATTATACTTTTATAGTTATTTTTTTTCTTTCTTTCTTTCTCATTTCTTTGATTATAAGGTTTAAAGATTTTGAATATAAAATTTATGGAAAATTTCTAGTTTCTCCCTTAATCATATGGGGAGTATAATTTTTTTTTTGTCAAAATAGTTTGTGTGACTTTAAAGAACTTTTTTTTTTTTTTTTTTATTTTTATTTTTATTTTTTTCTTTTTAATTTAAATATATTTTTTCCATTCATGTTTGTATTCCTTTTATCTACAATATTAATGACTGAAAAATCATGAAATTATTTCCATACTATGTGTGTCCTCTATAGAGTAGATTAGATTCATTGTTATTTTGAAGACAATAATGATCAACTAAACCTCCCAAGGGTTACATTTTCTCTACTCATGGTTTGATGTATTCCACATCACTTCCATATAGTAGGAAATCACTCAACAAGACTACACACCCTATCATAAGAACGCTTAACAAATTGTTTTTAATAAAAAAGAGTTGAAAATGGGACCATTTCAGCATGGCTTCTCTATAACTTTATAAAATTATGGGAAATGAAACCATTTTGGCATGGACTCTCTCCTTATGACCTTACTCTACATTTTGTTGCTCATTCAATGGAAAATATGTAAAAATTATTCTCTTCAACAAATCTAATTAGTAGGGAATATCCTCAATATTTTCAATGTAATTGAAAACCCTAGGTTATTTCATCTAGAGTAGTATGTCCCCTTATAACTTTTAACATAATTGATAACTATAACTCATTTCATTTTTGTCACAAAGAGTTTTTGTCACATCCAAAAGGCATTTGTACTTGTTTAACGCACCCGGAATTTGAACCTTCCACATTATGATATTACATATTTGTTATTTTATTTTCTCTACGCTGGAATGAGGGCACCTGAACATGAATTTAGAGTTAATACAAAAGGAACCATATGATCCATAACTTGATTCTAAGCTACCACATTTAGAATATGGACTCTCAGTTCTCTCATTCTTCTTTCTAGACAAAATTTCTTCCTTTCACTTACCAATATTTGAAATTTCTGACCTGTATCTATTGCACCTTCTTTAGTAGCCACCATGCTTACATCACATTCTTCCATCAATTATTGTACAAGCATAACAACTACTCCTGTGACTGTATTGTCTACAAGTTTTGACTACATATGTTTGGTTTTCCACACATACATGGCAATAGTTGGCCACGTGAATTGTTATAAGACAACAAAAAATACTAGAAATGATAAGTATGTTCTAGGTTCAATTGCATTATTATAATATATTGATGTATCTCATGTTTGATCTCTTGTACAAGTAAATAATATAAGTTTCTAGCAAGTGTAAATAAACCCAACCTTCTGTCATTTTGTAAATGTTATTGTGATGTTATGGAGCAAAATTCAAGAATAAGACATGATGTAATATGTGTATCCCTTTCCATGATTCTGTCAAAATTATTGTGATGTTATGGAGAAAAACCCAAGAATAAGACATGATGTAATATGTATAACCCTTGATTATTGGACAGGATACATGACCTTATTATGACAATTATGCATATCAGCATCCATGCTTTATAATTACATTGTGATAGTGTAGTGAATTCGAAATAAACATGTGGCATATTTGGTAACTATTTATTTAATCATATGGTATCCAAACATTATTACAAGTAGAAAAGGAACATGTTTAGTAGGTTGTGCACACAAAGTACATGTTTGGTAACTATTTATTTAATCATGTGGTATCCAAACATTATTACAAATAGAAAAGGAACATGTTTAGTAGGTTGTGCACAAAAAGTACACCATAACCTCGAAAGACCTCCTTTGAATATGTGGCATATACCTTCCATAAGACTATGAGATATATTAGTGACTCTTTTCAACAGTCACTACAGTACCACCTTGGGAATTCCAAAGGGTACTCCCATTAGCAAATACAAAACCAACACTACAATTTGGAAACCATGAAATCTCCTACAATAAGTTTTTCTTTACGAGGCATGTAAATAAGCATGATGAAATTTTACATCTAATTCCTTCACAATCGTTTATTAGGTGTTTAAAAGAAGGATTAAAAACCTAGAAACCCTACATTCAATAGAAATGTCTCTATTTAAACATCAAAATAATATCTTCATATTTAAAATCAAAGTGCCTCTAATTCACCCAAATGCCCTAATTATTGGCAAAAATTCATTGTGAAGGCTAATATGGGTGTTTTAAGGTTTAGTGCCATACTATGGAAGTTTTATCCTTTGCCTTACTTTGTAAGCTTATATTAGTATGTGTTGGTTACAGTATACAGTCACCTTTTCATGTGATGTGGGGTTCTATCAGAGTACCTAAGATAAACCGGGAAAAGTCCTCTATCAAGACTACCATGTGTAGCAGACCTGCATTTTTTAATATGACTTTGGGAATACACAATCCTTGATGGGGGAGCTCTCAACCCAGCTGGACCTTAGGTAGAACTTAGGTCCAGGGGTTCCCAACTGGGAAACAACATTGTTCATTAACATGAGAGCCTCATTGATAAAATTGAAAAATTGAAGCACTTTTCTAGTTTGGGGCGATCTTCACAAGGAAAAATGGTTGTGGAGCCACCAGAGAAAACCCTCTTTTGTCTTTCTGAGTAATAAAATCATTATGAGGATGATTCAAAATTTCATAGTGTCATAGGGTTCAAGAGCATTGATTTGATAATCAAAATGGTTTGTTTTTTTCCTTTGGGAAAAATCATAATTTCCTATTATAAATGGAAAATTACATGTTGTAAATGTTGGTAGCATATGATGTATGCGTGTACATAGCCATCAAAATATATAGGTCTGCACATAATTACCCACTAAGGCTATGCCTTTATATTTAGTAAATATCTATACAAAAATTCAAAATGTTTTCTTTGCAATTTTTTATATATATTAGGATCATAAAAACTGTGAAAATTGGGGCCTGTCAGCCCTTTGTTGTATCTAGTCTTTTTAGGGCTTGTGATAATATTGGAAGATCTCTCCCTCCCTATATTCTTGGATAAACCATTGTCATCTAGGTTGATTCGCTGCCTCCTTGGAAAGTTGATCTACAGCGTGGTTGCACTTCCTGTAAATTTGGAGACAAGTAATCTATTCAAATTGTGATTTTAAATGAAATGAATCATCCAAAATGTTCATGAGAGAATGCACATGACATGAAGCTGTGCAAGAGAACCAATTAATGATGATGTTAGAGTCCCCAAATATTGGAATATGTCTACAGTTATGTGCCAATGTGAAGTATAATAAGTGTCGGAGTGAGATGAGCTCAGTGAAATTGTTTGTGCCAGCACCAAACCCCATGCAGATTTAGAAAGAGTTATTGTCTGATAAATGGAGAAGAATACCCCACATACCTGGTCTTGGGCAGATCTATCGAAGTATACCCATGGATGGTCATGGTTAATGGCTTCAAGCGTTACGGTGCAAGAAGGTGGGGACTGTTCAACATCTAGTATTTCATTGAATTTATTGATGATTCTGGTGATTACCAAAGGCCACCAAATTTATAGATTGTTAAAGATGATGTTTTTCTGACTTAACCAAGTATGGCATCATATAATCAGGAGAGATTGTGATTCTTCATGTTCGGGGAAGCTTTCCACCAGTTGTTCCATGCCTCCTTTATGTTTCACCCTTCCCAAAGTTGAGGTATGTCCAAAGAGGAGAGGAATTGCTCCCAAAATGTGTTGTAAGGTTCTACAAAACAGAAAGAGATGATCATTCGATTCCTCGTCCTGTTGATGAATGACACACCAAGACGAACCAACGTGTGATCTCTTCATCAAGCTGATACCTGTAGGAGTTTTATTCATGATGATATTCCACATAAAGAGTTGAGTTCGTGGGGGAGACTTGGGTTTCCAGAGTGCTCTCCACCACCCCTCCAGAAAAAGGGCCTTATGCGCAGCATATATAATGGGATATCCTACCTCGGGAGAGTATACTCCATGAGCTGTCAAAGCCCATATGAGATCATCATCGCCATTAGATATTTGGACATGTGATTCGGATAACACATTTATGTAGTTCCCCCAATCTTGTATCCACTGATCTGGAATGCCTAGTGCAGCTGCAGATTTCCAATCTTTTAGGAAAATAGTAGCGTTATGTTGATCTACTATTTATGCAATCGTGGATAAGTCACTACCATTTAGGAATGAAATAAGGTCTGGAGGAAGTCAATATAAGTTGCCACAACCTATCCATGATTTAGATCTAATGCAGATTGTTGTTCCATTATTAATTCGCCAAGTGAGGCTGTTCCTAACAGTGGGGAGAGTTGGTAATACAACCCTCCAGATGACAAAGATACCATGTTTTTTCCAAGCTGGAAGGCGAACCCAATCCATGAGGTTATTGGGCGAAATGTATTTATTGACGACCGCATATTTCGACAGACTTTTGGGCTTTAGGAGGAGCCATCCCAATTTGGCAGCCAATGCATGTGCAAATGCAGGAAGATATTTGAGGCCCCATCCTCCCAATTTCTTGTGCAATACAATATGACTCCATATCACCCAAGTGAATGGATTCCCCTCCTTGTGTCCATTCCATAAAAATTTGCAACATATTTTTTGTATTCTCAAAAGTATACCTTGAGGAATCCAAGCAAGGGACATTTAGTAAACCAGAGTGGCTTCCAATACTGATTTGATAAGAACCAACCTCCCAGCTCTGGATAATAATTGGTGGTTCCAATTAAGCAACCTTTTTTCCACCTTAGTCATCAACGAGGTCTAGTCGGCTATTTTTTATCCATGGGAGTTTATGTGAAACCCCAAATATTTAAGTTTGTCATCCAATTGAAAACTTTGGAAGGGAAACTTCTGATAAGCATGTCTAGATTCCTGAGGAGAGCAAGCCGAGAAGGTGATGGTAGACTTTGTTCTATTGGTTTCCATCCCAGTAGTTGTACAAAAAAGTTGCATGATATCATAGAAAGTATTTAAGTCTCATATACCACTGCTAATAAAAATAAGCACATCATCAACGAAAGGAAGATGGGATAAAATACATTGATCAGTGATCTTGAGCCCCAGTAGTCACCCAACTATTCTTTCCTGTAGGATCAGCCCGCTTAGTCCTTCCATGACAAGTAGGAAAAGTAATGGGGATAGTGGACAACCTTGTCTGAGGCCCCTCTCAACATGGAAGAAATTGGAGGCCGATCCATTTATAATTACACTAAAGGAGACAGTGGAAATGCAGCACATAATCCATCGGATGAAAGGGATGGGGAATCCAAGGTGTGTGAGAAGCATCCTAAGATAGAGCTAGCTAACTCGATCAAAAGCCTTTGATAGATCAATTTTTGAGAATGGATCCTTTTAGATGCTTCAATTTGATAGAATGGAGATATTCCTGTGATGTGCCAATGGCCTCATGGATCTGTCGATTGTGGAGGAAAGCAAATTTTTCATATGAGGTTTTGGCCAAGAGAATAGGCTTGATACAACTAGTAATGATTTTAGCTATAATTTTGTATAAGCAGTTGCAAAGGGATATGGGTTGGAAATCATTAAAGGGTTAGGGGGAGTCCACCTTAGGGATGAGGGAAATGAAAGTGAAATTGATGAACTCATACATGTGCCCTGTAATCCTGCATTCCTCTACAACCTTGAGTAGGTCCATGTCTAAAGTATCAAAAGAAGGTAGATATAATTCTATAGACCATCCATAAGGGCCTGGACTTTTATCCTTCTTGAACCATTTCAGGGTGCTCTCCAATTCGCCCATAGATATAGGTTTGGTGAGATCTTCAGATATGTTAGGGTCAATAGACCGAGGGAAATGACCAGCACTACGAATAATTTCTGTGAGTGAAATCCCAGATGGAGCCTTGAAAAGTTGTTGAAAATCTAAATTTTCCAAATGATCTAGTTGATGGAACGTTTGAGCATATTGTCCATGATCAGTAGACATTTTCCAAATGGTGTTACAAGACCACCTTCCTTTGGCATAATTGTAAAGAATTTAGTATCGTCATTCCCTGCCTTCAGCCAGATGGCTTTGCTTCTAAGTCTCCAAGTCTCTTCTCGGTCCTGTAGAATATTGAACCTTTGGGCCTCCACCTCGGTGAGGGTAGATTTAGCTTCAACTAAGATGAATCCCTGACCTTGGTCATCCATAAGATTGGAAAGCTAGTGCTCAATTGCACAAAGAGTTTGGTTGTCTCTGAATCGTTTAGATTTGAACCATTGAATGGAGATATTTTTAAGTTCCATGAGGTTCCGAAAATATCCTTCAACTAGGTTCCGCCCTTGGGAAGGAGGGTGGTTTCTCCAAAAATCGGTGACCAATTTGTGATATTTGGGGTCTTGTAACCAGGTTGAGTTGAACTTGAAGGGTGCTCTGGGCTTTAGGGATGGACCAACTAGTTCCAAATAGACGGGGGAGTGATCAAATATACCCCCAGATCCAACCTATTGATGAAAATTGGAGAGGGTACCAAGCAAGTCCTCTTTGACGAGAAAGAAATCCAATTGCCTACGCAGAGTAGCATCGCCAATTCTCCTATTATGCCATGTTAGTTTCTTTTTGTTCATGGGGATGTCAATCAAATGATGTTGTTTCAGGAGATGTTCCATATATTATGATAGAGGATCCAAATGTGTATGATGTCCCAAAGATTCCTCATGATGCATAGCGAAATTGAGGTCTCCACCAAAAATTAGGTTATTAAAATTCATCAATGACAGTTGCAAGAGGTGATTCCAAAACTCCAGCCTACTATGATATGGTGCATAGACATTGGTGATACGAAAGTTCCTGCCCATCTCTGAAGAAAATATATCCATTCCTAGGAATCCAGGTCCCCCCCATAAAGAAATAGGGTTGATGGATCGAGTATTAATTCCCAGTTCAATACCCCTGGATCATCCATTAACATCTAGGGCATGAAAGCACAAGCCAGACATCATAGAGTGAAGAATCTAGGAAACATACTCTTCCTTCCCGAGGGTTTCTTCTAAAAAACGTATGTCAGATGGCTTTGTATCTAGGAGCCTCTTAAGGGCTAGTTTTTTAGTAGTGCTAGCCAACCCTCTGAAGTTGATGTAAAAACACTTCATGGATCATCTTGATTAAGGGTGTTCTTTCATTTAAGAACCCTATCAATTGTGGTCTGTTTGCCTAGGGCCACATCTACCCTCGCAAGAAGGATAGCTCTTGAAATCTTGGAAGGCTTCCCTCGAGTGGGTTTGGTCTCAATAGGGAGCGAAGAGAGACCTTATCCAGATGGTCTAGGAGGGATGGATACCCGGGGTCAGAGGTTATATGGATGTGAAAGTTGAGAAGTGGTGGAGGGCATAGGTGAAGTGATGGAGTCAGCTCTAGTAACAGAGGGTGGGGTAGTGGAGAAGATAGTAGAAGGATGATCAAGTGGGCATGTGAGAGGGAATGTGGACAAGATAGAGATGTATGCATATGAAACATGTAATTGTTATGAAGTGCATCTATAATAAATAGAAGAATAGAGAAAAGGAAGAGTACCCGTGGAGAGAGCGGCCACTGCAGCAGTCTAAGATCTCATCATGGGTGAAGATTTAGGCCGGAGAGAGGCAAAACAAGTTCGTAGAGAGGTATCCCCATACATAGCCATCAAACTAGTAGCGCGAGGAGGTTGTTCTTCCACCAGAGGATCTTTAGATTGTGGATTCTTAGTGCCTTTTTCTGATGAAGAAGTTGCCAATGAGACGAGGGAGCACTCCTTATACAACTTCCCTACCTTGTGACACCTTCTACACCTGAAGGGGACTCCCTCGTAGTCTAGGGTTTGTTTGCGAGTGAAATGCCTCCAGTGTAGAGTAATATTTTCCTCCAATCCTTCTGTAGTGTCTAGGTGAACCAGTATGTAGGCCATAGATTTGTTGTTAGAAGTCGTATATGACAAACCATGATCCAAATAGGTACCCAGTGCATTGTCGATGCGAATAAAGATGTCCTCCAACAAAAACTACAGAGGTAGCCCTGGAAGATGAACCCAAATCGAACCAGCACCCAACTGCTCTCGTTTTGGATTGAAGAGGAGGCTCCATCATTTTAGAAGGATAGGGACCATTTCGATATGCCAGTAGTGGGAGAGTATCCAATATATGTATTCTTCTTGATGGAAACTGAGGGCAAACCATCCTCGACTTAGAATGGTGATTGACGTAATTTCCTTCAGTAAAGTGCCCCAAATCTCTAAGGTCCAGAGGAGAAGCCTCTCAACCGAATATGTTCTTCCCCTCACATGCCACACCAGAACCCTATTTGCAGTATCCACCACTTTTACCATGGTGATACCTTCCACAAATCTAATATTGATGTCCTTGCTCAAGGCCTTGACACACTTACTCTTCTTGGCCTTACTAGTCTGTGGAGTTGTTCGATGGTCCCGAAGGGGGTCCTGATTGCCTTGTCAGACTGCCTGTGGAGAAGGGGAGGAGTTCCGAGGGTTAACTGCCAGAATATTGAAGCTTCCAGAGGGAATAGGAAAACTCCCCTAAAAAGAGGTAGGATTAGGGTTGTTGTCTAGTGTTGAGTGATGGATAGAGCATATCCCAGATTGTGACAACCCTAAAGAAATGGGAATTCCAGACGATGCAGGGTGAAGGGATGCCTCAGGAGAATTGGAATCAAAGGTAGGGGAGGGTGTAATGCAAGCAGCAGGAAGGTTGAGCGTAGAAGGAGAGAGTGGAGGGCAGTCAAGCCCAACAGATGTAATGGGGGGTGTAGAAGCCAACAGGTAGGGCACGGATGGCCCAGAAATCTTAGTGACAGATAGTGGGCCTGTCTGTAGGAGAAACGATGTTCAATGAGGACCAAAACCTGACACAATATGAGGGAGCGTCCAAATCGACTCGTTGGGATTCAAGTTGGTGAAATAATCGACAACGTCTAACTCCATTCCAACAGCTACAGATAGAATCAGGGATGCAGGTAACAATTGTAGAATGGGTAGGGATCCAACCCACAAGCTGTCACAGTGAGCACTGCAGGAAAATGGTAAAAGCAACGATGGCGATAGCAAAACATTAGACTGCCTGCTATCCTAGACCCAGTGATGCTTCCGTGTGAAGCACCATCTTCCTCTCATATCGTAGTGGGGAATTCTTCATCATCATATTGTATTTTCATCAAAAGGGTTTGTTGTTGTAAAAGGATGATGATATAATCATGGGACAAGAAAATACTCCCTAAAATGACCCATTTTTGATGCAGAAACTCAGAATGGAAACTAACTATATATATGTTTGGCCTCCTAAAGTTTTTGAAGAAAAATATTGGTAGAGCAATGTGTGTCAATATAAAAATATACCATTGGATTTTCTTGTTTAGCGTTCCTATGTCTATATTCGTAAATGTTATTGCTAGGAATTGTGAAAAAATTTCGGCAATAGATGTTGTGAAGGGAATTGTTGACTGTATTTGTTTTGTTTTCTTTATTTGAAAATGTTATTACAACTGCATAGACAGTCTCGGTGTATTTAATTGGGATGCATAAATAACGATATTCATTATAATGGATGTTTCTTTCATAACCATATCAATTTTGTAAACTTATTGCACTGATCAAGATATGTTCTTATCCTTCTTTATAAACCAGATGAAATAAAGGAAAATTTTCTCAACTATTTTTGACATATTCTAGACAACAAGACAATGCCAAAAGTGAATGATATTTAAAATGATGTGACATTATCAGCTTCAATAAAAGTTGTTACACCCACAATTCCTAATATGGTCTTTACATATAGATTATTTTTTAACCAAGTTTTAGAGAATGATAGAATAATTGTTTTCATACACTATTTTGAAAGAGTTAATGTGAATCTCCAACCAAAACATACAAATAGAAAATATAAAAACCATTACATCTACAATACTGCTATTTCCATGAATGAGAAAGAGTAAACATGACACTGGATGCAATGATTGGATGTGATGATTGCATTTCAAATATCTCTCAACACTGTGATGGAATGAATTCGTGAAGAAGTAAATACAAAAAAGTCACATGCATTCTTCCATACCTATGCTTACAAACTTTGATCTATCTATCAGGATTTCACTCAAGCTTTTCACAATCCCTTCATAAACACTAAATGTACATCAACACAGGAATTAGTGTGAAGGAATGTTTAGGATATGATATATTTATTATATTGTGATTTCAATTACAACTAGCACATCCACCTAAAGTATCGTTGGTGAGTGTTGATAGGTAGCGGAAGCATAAGCTAAATCAGTTCCATCTGGGGAATGGATGGTGAAGCCTCTGGGTGTGGACCAAATCCAGCTCCATTATACTTTTGGGCATGGATTTTCTCAACTGCTTGGCCAAGCTTGACCATGTCCTTGCACTTCACGACAACCATACAATGGCTGAAATAGTTAGAATTTCCTTCCTCCTCTTGCTCGAATAATTGGCACTTCGGCTTAAGAACACATCCATGGAACGAGTTGCAAGATAATATATAAAAATCAGATGAATTCATTGTTGAAAGGTGGGGATTCAAAAGGAAGACAATGATTTGATGTATACCATTGTCTAATCATGTGTGTTCCATCCAATTCCATGATAATTACACCTATCGTTGTAAAAAGACTTTGACTCCCTCCCATTCCATCTTTCTCTTTTTTCTAAGAAAGAAATTTTTGTTAATTTTACCATTATAAAATAAGCTAAAATAAATTTCTATGCTCCCACCTTATGGCATTTCTTTGCAACATATGGTGCAATTGCTCGTTAATAAAATATCATATGACCAAGTCTCATATGAAATGAGTTATGGTTTTTTTGGCATGTGATATTGAAAAGCTATGGCTCTGGCCCATGGTATGGTATTGTAACATACCCTATTTATAGGTTAAGGAACTCCATAATAAAGTGGATCTAAATCTTCATGGATAAAAATCTTCTTCCATGCTTTTTAAAAATGAATATATGTTTAGGTTATAATATTAATGTTAATTTCATAAATTTTGGAATGTTAGCAACATGAGATGTATGATGAAGTAAATGTTTTGATCTTTATTGTGGATTGATAATTATTAACATTTACTAGCCATTTAATTTATATAATTGTGTTAGCATGTAAATTTCTATTCAAAATGTGTTATTTTTTTTAATATTGATAATTTAAATACATTTTAAATATTTTAAAGCTACTTTAGTATTAAAGGTTTTAAATATTTGAAAATACATTTTATAATGAATTACTCGTGTGTTTACCTCTTTTTGTTAATCATATGGGGAGTGAGATAATTTATCTTATTTTGGTTATTGTATTTGTGTGTTTAGTATAGAGTTTTATTCTCAAAATAACATGCACACTTTACTATGTATGGTTTTATGTATAGAAACAATTTTCATTGTTTTTTGCTTCTTGTTTCACCTTTCTCTTTTTTTCTTTGTAGTAATTTTAGATATATTATCTTAATCCTTTTTAGTTTTTATACAATATTGAACAACTAAAAGTTTATCTTAGGAGACTAGAAAGAAAATTCATAGTTAAAAGTATGTATTCCTTAGACAAAACTATTCTCCAAACTTGCATCCTTGTATTTTCCAAACAACTAATACACTTTTCAAGACATGGGACAATGAGCAAGTATTTCCGGTACCAATACATTTTATTAATTCAGGCTCATTCGAATGGATGTTGGTAGTAGGACTGTCATCACAACAAGCGACATCAACACAAATATCATTAGCAAGGGAACCTATTTAGGGATTTTCCTCTTAATAAATCTTCCTCTATCCCTAAACCATAAATGGAGAAAGAACCTAGGAGTTTTGAAAATGTGGTAAGAAAGAAAAAATCAGGTAGAAAACCCTCCTTGGATGTTGATTTCATTGGAAAATATCATGTAATTGATATGAAATGTTATCCAAGAACATGGTGGAAACCTTAAACAAGGTTACCAATAATCCTGAGTAATCCCACCATTTATAAGAAACACGGGAACGAATGATATAATTAATGAAGTGAAGAAACAATAATAGTGGACACAACAAAGACACATAAATGGATTAAAAGGTTAGAGACATAAAAAACATAGAGGAGGGAGAAGATATGGAGCTTAGGAAGCTTGATTTCCAGTATTTAGTAGTAGAATGGGATGGAAAGGAGACTAACTCAATATTGAATCAATAAATTCAACTTTTGACAAAAGCCTTGATAAAAAAGGACAATTTTAGGAATAAAAAATGCAATGTAAGCATCACTAGTCTATTTATTTAGTCGTTAAAACTAAAACCCTAAAAGAATGATGAAAATAGGAAAATAGAATAAAAGGACAAGGAAAGAAGAACTAAGAAACTTCTACAAGAGTTGAGAGAAATGCTAGCCAATTTAAGAATAATGGCATTGATGATGAACATGTTCCACCCCACCCCCTCAAATACCCAAAGAATATATTATCATAAATTATTAGATGAATGAATGAAAAAAAGTAATATATATTAAAAATATAATTCTGAAAGCAAAACCAACTATGGTTATTCTATAGGCAAGAAAGTCCTCAACTGATATGCTCTCTAGAATTTATACTACTTGTTCAAGAAACTATAACTCAATGAAATTAGATGTACATGAGACGTCGAGGGGAATTACTTTATTATACATCCCCCATGATATTATGCTTTCAAACATCTTTTCCACTCAAAGAATTGTCACAATAAAGTATCAACTAATATGTTTGACATAAATGGGCTTTATTTCCATTATTTATGGACCCAATCTAACTAGGAATATATGTTTTTATTTTTTCACAATACTCAACCCATCCATTATATTATAGCACATGGTTACCCATTTGTGGGACAATATTCATGGTTGAATCCTTGGATGAAAATGGGGGAGGTTGATACGTATCTCGGGGTGTAAGATTTATGAAATGTAAATGTTGACATAGAGGAGGAGAGAGAGCATACAAATATGCTCTGAAACAATTCTTATAAAAACCTTAAATAGAAAATACACACAGTGAATACCTAACAATATATGAAAATAAAATAATTCTTTATTAAATGTAGAAATCATTTATCCTACATTTTGGAGGACACATTTTTCATTTCACAAGGTGAGGCCCATCATTTATGGTATTATAGGTGCCTTCTTGAGTTACAGTACCATGGGTACATACCATGTGTGGATACTACTTTCCATTTGGATCAAGATTCTTCCCTTAGGAAGAAATGGTTGTCATTATTTCAAGTTCCCTCATGAGAATCTTTTTTTGAATATGAGCCAATGAATATAAGGGTTTTGTGTGGTTGCCCCATAATCATGGGGAGAAAAAGTCAAAGGATATAGTATCCTATCATTCTTATGGGCCAACTTTGATATTGATAGTGTCTGGCCTAGAAAATGAACATCAATGGCAAGGGTGTTTTGTATTTGATCCATAAACATGGGTTTGTAGGTGACCCACAACTGTGATAAATGAAGGTCCAAATATATTGATACCCCATGACATTTGTGGGCCGACTCTGATACAAATAGTGTATGGACAAACCCTAGATGGGAAAATATCCATTGACATGGGTGTATGATGGAAGTTTCCCCTAGAAGGTTATAATGTCAAATGTCTTCGTCTTGTTGTGTATGACATCAAAACTTTTCACCCAACTAGTGCCAGTGACAAAATTCTTTTGTTGGAGGGGGTCAAGAATGATAATCTTCCATTGGAATGAGCTACGAAAAAATATCCTCCATTGAGAAGGGCCAATATCATAAGTATTCCGTTGGAAAAGGATTTGGAAATGGAAAACCTATGAAATCTTACATAGGTGAGGGATTTGGAAACATCGAAAACATTCCTATCGAATTCTTAGGGTTGTGCGCGAAGATCCAAAATCTTCCACTCATTTTGGATGTGATTTGAAAGTTGATCTGAAATATTCAACATGTACGGGTTATAGTATGAAGAAAGAAGAAGCTCCTCACTCTAGGATCTCATGGATAGGTAGTGGCAAATGCATCATTGGGAGAATATATGCATGAACCAAAGGCTTGGATAATGTTTTTGAATCCTACCACATGACATCCATACCTTTTGTTACCCCTATTATGGAGCGGAAACTCACCATGTACTATGGCCATCATTTTTTCTTTTGTGAACATGCATTTCTATGAAAATTTTTGAACTTCTTGAAACATGTAAGTGGTGGCTAAAAGCATGGATGGTATGAGATGAAATATAATGAATTCATTCACACCATTTCTTATGACATTCATGGCGACTATGTCGTCACTCACGTTGATGTCATTGTAACCTTCAAAGCTATAAAGCCTTGGATTTTATATTCTTTAGAGGTTAGAGAGGGACCCTATGATTAGCATAGTGGTCACCCTTTTGCCAGATACCTTGGTAAGCAAAGTTTCAGTTTGAATGTTGAGGAGAACCATGAGCGCTCTAGAGGATTGATAGGTAGTGAGCCAAGTGTAGGCTCTATCCATGGTGTCGTCCACATAATTCTAATGTTCAGCCTTACAGTTTGGGGTAATGGGACTGATGAGAAAATACAAGACACTCCCATATTATTTTTGCATCTTATCCTCCCAAGCATATGCCACGTATTCATCCTTAATTTATGCATGGCTATAATCTCTTGATTCTTAGAGGGTGGGGTAGTATTCCAGGGTGGAATAAACAAAGGCAACAACATAATGAGGATTATTGAGGTCTTTGAGCATGTACCATTGCTTCTTGGGAGAACCATCATTGAGAAAGATGCAGTCTTATAGCTTGGACATGAGGCCATGCCACCACCAGACTCGGAATTGGACTAGTGTTTTGTTCTTACAAAAAAACTTATGCAACCCATTCTTTCCATTATCAAATGGCACATAAGGACTAACATCATTTCCAATCCATAATTCCTCCACCACATCTGTGGTTTGAGGCATGTCATCATTATGTTACTCCATCTTGGAGCTTCCTACAACCCTTTTAAAGGCTACCACAACCATAGGGTTTGATCATTTTCCCCTTATTGATGACTTCTCAAGGAATTCACTGGTCACGATCCCTTTGGACCTTGCTAGTGATTTCAAAAAATCCATATGGTGAATCATTTGAGGAAATAAAAGGCATAACCCTCGCCAGGGAGAAAATTTAATCTTCCATCTAAATAATAACTAGAATCTCAAAGCAATGGGCTAGACATACATTTGTTAAATCAACTTGGCTCTCATACCACTTATCTAGATCATAGGGGCTATGATCTAGTAACAATAAATAATGAGAGAGATAGAGTAGGAGAAAAAGAATATAAATATGCCATGCAACTATTCTTAGAAAAACCTTGAACAAAAATTACACACACTCAATACCTACAATATATGAAAAAAATATAATTCTTTATTATATGGATAAATCATTTACCCTACAATGTGAAGGAACCATGTGTCATTTACCAAGTGAGGATTTTTATTTATAGTATTCTCGTTGGCTTCTTGAGTTACAATAGTAGGGTGGATACCATGGATGGATACCACGGGTGGATTCCACTTTCTATTCAAATCATGGATATGAGATGACCAGATGTAGATTTTTGGTTTTTCAAAGTCAGTAATTGGAGCCTAATTATAGTTGAATTGGAAACATCCAATGAAACTCACACCTAGGGCAATAGAATATGGGTCCTTCATCACGTAAGCTCTAGACTAGATGAATTTCCTTTTTTCAGAATATTTAATGATCATAGGGCCTGTAAGTTTCTTGTAAGAATGGGCTTGAATCATTGACCAATAAGTTTGAAACTAGATTAGACATGAATCCAAAAAATGATCCATTTAGTTTTGAAGAATTTTAGCTAAATAACCCATATGTTTAGCATAATTTAGCTAAATAGTGGAAAGAAGCTCCAATGAGAAAATATACCACAACATATCACTTCTGGAAAAATTTAAATTACCTCAGATTATCCTTGACAATGAAATAAAGATGAATTCAAATATATTTCTGAATCGTACAAGGATTTGATTGAGAAAAATGGAGCATGTTTAGTATAATATCATTCTCAAAGGCAGAACAATGAAACTTATCAGCCACAAAACCCAACATCAAATATAGTTGGGGGAGTGTAACAAATAAGAGGAAGTCCTATGGTAGCAATAATTAAAATTTTGATGGGTAGATGAAGGAGATAAGAACACACAATTCTTCAAGTTATCCATGGTTTAACATCAACATAATAACTCATTTTCAACCCTAAAAGATAGTTAGGGCTTGAAGTTATAGTGAGATGTTAACAATGAAAAGGCATTGAGAAATTACTAATAATATTTGCTCACTGAACCTAAGAAGTTTTTAGAGGAGTTTATTGAAAGAATTACATAGAACATTCCAACTTTGGTTACCTAGAAGTACAATGAAGCCTTGCTCTTCGAGATCATAGTTGAACATGTAGAATGAGTAGTTATTGAAATGTCGAAAGGAAAACCCCTAGACTAGACAGATTTTTGCATAACCTCCTTAGTACTCATAACCTTAATGCCACCTACTTCACACTCATTGCTAAAGAAGACATGATAGAGAATCATGAAGCTCATATTCTAGGAGAAATCTAGTTGTGGTGAAGGTATAAAAATCATTGATAACATCATTTTGGCCCATGAATTGATTCAATCTCTAGATATTTCAAAATTCGGGTATGGTCATCAAGCTTGTGATGCCAAATGATTTTGGTGGACTTAGTTAGCAATAAATATATCACATCATTTTCACCTTTGGGTGTTCAGACAAATGTATAAATTGGATTATCTCTCTTATTTCCAATTGCTTCTTGATCCTCATAAATGGATCACCCTCCTCAACGTTCATTCCACCTTGTGGAGTCATACAAGGGGGGCCATTATCCCGCTTTTTTTTTTCTAATAGAAGAAGTATTGAGTTGAAGTATTAATGCTACGGCAGCCTAAAAAAAGACTGGGGGTATGAAACTTCATGGGGATGATACAATTGCATCTGATCGACACTTTGTAGATGAACTCTTCTTGTGTTTGCACCAATTGTAGGAAAATCTCTTGCCTTGGAATAGGTACTTGAATACTTTATGGTAGCCTTCGGCACAAGTATAAACCATAGTAAGTTCCAGATAGTCCTCTTCAATTCTCCTATTATTATTCAATTGCATATGACGAAAAATATCGGATATCAATGAATTTCCCTTCAGTCTAAATACATGGCCACTCTACATGTTAAGAATTCCCTTTGGTATGCCTCATGGGAGTATCTTCACCTTTACTTCCTTAGTTTTTTTTACATAATCACTGTTATTGTCGTAAAATGAATGTAAGATAAATTAGCGATGTTATAGTTGGAATCAAAGTTATGAAGCTAATGAAGTGTTGATTTAATGGGTAATATTTTTTCATTTAAAGCATTGATAATGTATTAGTTGAAGTAAGCATGCAAAACTATATTAGATAAAGCTTTTGATTATTGCATAAGAATATCTACATTTTGATTAACCATACATTCACTCCAACAAATAGCAATACTTTCATAACTAATAAATGATGTTCGATTAAAAATAAATAAATAAGTGATATAAATAGTTAATACAATCACCCTCTTTTATCAAACTATGTAAAACTTTAGGCCAGTATGGTAGGGATGTTGTAATGTACCGTTTAACATTTTGACTAAGCCAATCATATGATTAAAAATAAATAAATAATATGATAGAAATAAGTAATGCAATCACTATCTTTTATCAAACTATGTAAAACTTTAGGTGTAATTTATGTATGTATTTTAATTGTACCTCTCTCTAGCCGAGGATGGTAAGGATGTTGGAATGTAATGTTTGACATTTTGACTAAGTCAATTATATAAAAATAAATAATTAAATAATTAAATAAAAAGATTAATATAATGAAATGTAAACATTTTAGATCAAGCAAAATAAAAATAAAATGAAAAATAACCATGTAAAAATAAAATAAAAATGACCCATGGTATTGAAACCCATGGTATTCATGTGGAATATAGCCTATTTTAAGGGATAAATTAAAACAACCTAGATCCATCATAACTTTATCAAATCTTTTGAGGTGCAAACCTCTTTTAAAGTGAAAAGAAATTTGATCCCTCTGAGGGTAGATTGGAGTTAAGATGGATCTAAGTTGATAATAATAATTTTCAAATTAAAACAAATAAGAGGAAAATAAGTAATGATAATAAAAATAAAAATTATCAATTTATAAAAGGCAACTTAAATTTATAACCCTTTGGATTAAAAAGTCAAAATTTTGCTATATATATATATATATATATATAGATATATATATAATCCTCTATTCAATATTAAACGATAAAAAATAACTATATTATTTAGGCAAAGGATTAATATATTTAATATAAAAGCGAAATAGTAAAGTGTTTCATATTGGAGTTGTATTGTTAATTTTTGAAAACCAATCTCCAAAATTGTTAATCTCAGATGTATAGTTAAGTTGTTAATACCAAAAAGATGATTAACAAATTTGACTGTTTTAAACATTAAAACGATTGTTAATATATTTTACCATATTTGTAATTGGAAAATTTCTATTTTTATTTTGATTAATGACTTTTTACTATATATATATAGAGCTAAAATTTCTAATTTGGATATATAAATGTTAACGGACTTCAAAAAATTTGAAATCAGTGCCACATCAGAGGACAACGGCACTCAGAACTTGACAACGGCCATCAACGGCCATCAGCCAAGTCAGCAGTGTGGGCACCACAGGAGAAAGTATTTAAAACACAAATTTATGGGAGTAAAAGATCGTGGAGGGTATCGGAGGCTATCGATTGCAGGTGGATAAAACGGCTATGATGTGTTCTGGAAAATAGTTAATTGAAAAAGGCATAGCCGTTGTGGACACTAGGAAATAAATAGGGATTGAACTTACCGTGTTTTCCATGCGTCGAGAGAGCTCGTAGAAAGGCTTGCTGGTGCACATTTGCGTGGGAGTTGCTGCTTAACCACTTAGCATCCAGACGGAGAATGCAGACATAGAATCCACTGAATGTGAGGGCACTAAATAGAATCCTCACCATCCTCTGAACGCTCAAAGGCATGTCGAAGGGATCCAAAAGGTGAACTTATAATCCCATGGAAATTTCTGTAAATTGCAGGATGCAGAGCAGGATCACATGGAGTGGGAGCATGGTGGTTCATTTCGTCCAGGTGATCGACCATGGAGTGGGAGCATGGTGGTTCAATTCGTCCAGGTCATCGAGCATGGGTTGGGAGTTCTGGAGCTATGGATGCAGAGCCTAACCAGGTGGTCCCCATCATAAATTGCGGTAAGTCATCGATACTCTGCAAAACGAAGCGAATTGACCCTCCAACCCTTCTAACCCTCGTGGCTTCCACCGAATGTTAATGGGGCTTGACCGACTCTCTTAAGCACATAGAGAGGAACCATCGTTTGAAGAACCAGCGAGAGGACGTGGTGGTTCACGTGGTGATCGAGGACACGTGATGGGATTTCAGAAAAGGAGGCCGTCGGATTCCATTTCTGTGAACACCCTCTGTTCATTAAGATTACCTCTATTCTTTGCAAGTATTTATAATAATTATTTCTATTCATGAAAGTACATGTGTTCTTATCTCTATTATCACTATTCAGGAAAATACATCAATTCTTCAATTTTCTATACGGGTGATACCTTTTGCATTCAAACTGAGTGTAGCAGAGCAGAATGCCGGTACAAATTAGCATGACATAAACTGAGTGTAGCAGACTAGAATGCTGCTAGAGGGCAGAGCATCTTGGGTAGTGGGTTGATTTAGCATTGCACCTGGTTGATTTGTCCTTTTTCATTTCTACTTTTTCTTTCTTTTGTGGATGCTTTAGCAATGTCCATCGTTATTTCTTACTTTTTGCTTGTAGCCATTCCGTGGGTTTTGGGTTTTATTTTTTTGGGTTTTTGTTTTTGACTGTTTAGATAATGGTATTTTTGGTCTTTAACTGTTTTGTTTTGGGTCTTTGTTTTTACTGTTTAGATTTGCTTCTCCCTGGGAGATGAGAGGATAAGCTGGCTTGGTTGATTTACTCCTCACATGTTGTGCAGCGGTTAAAAAAGGTATGCACTGTTTCTTTGGAGTTCTGTTGGTTTTTTGGGTGAGTGTTAAAAGAGTTATGCATTGTTTCTTTATAGTGGAGATGCAAAAGGATGGAGGACCGCCGGATAAAAGAAAAAAAAGAGGATGACGGAAAAGCAGCAGAAATATATGATCATGTTATTGGGTAAGAAGGAAATGGAGAAGGGTACATTCGTCTCGCCAACAGGAGGAAAATTGTTCAACTTGCCGAACCAGCGAATTTCCAGATCTGAAACGAATTCCTTTTCCTACATCGTGTAGTTCAACGTTTTCTAAGCGTGCGGTGCTGATAGCATCGACTGAGGTGGTTCTATCAGTTGCGTTGTTACATTCGTTTCTTTATTGGGTTTCTTTTTTTTGGCTGAAAGATTGCGGAGGAGCTCGAGTGGAGACGTGGTAGTCTGTTGTTAAAATGCAACTTTGCAAGATAATTATGGAGGTATTTCTCATATACTTAAATATGTTTTATATTTGTCTTTACTTTAGTTGCTAAAGAATTTATGTTGTATTTTTTTGGTAAAGAATTTATTGTAAGACAAGAAATATTAGAATAAATAAATGAAATAAATAGAGTAAAATCATCTAGTGATTATTTTTATTATAACTTTTTTTCCTTTTTCTTTTCTTCTTATAATTAATTTATTTTATTTGTTTATTCAATGTGATGTGATTTATTTTATTTGTTTATTCAATGTGATGTGATTTAATTTAGTTTTAAGTAATATTTATTATTACATATTTAAATGATATTTTGTTTTTTTGGAGAAACAATATTGTGAAGATATTTCATTGTATTGTTTTGAATATAAAATATATGTATTTTGGGCTGTTAAAATTTAAAGCGAGAAAGGTAAAGAGAGAGGGAGAAAGGTACAGAGAGAGAGTGGAGGTATAGCAAGAGAGATGGAGGGAGGGAAAGACGATAGGGATAGAGAGGTAGTGAGAGGGAATGGTAAAGTAGAGAGTGGGGGAAGGAGGGAGTGGGAGAGAGGGGGAGGGAGACAGAATGGTAAAGAAGAAAGTGGAGGATGGAGGGAGGGGAGAGTGAGAGAGAGGGGGACTAGGAGAGAGAGGTAGGTAGGGGGGGAGAGAGGGGTAGGGGGAAGGTCAGAGAGGGGGAGGAGGGCGAGGGTGAGAGAGAGGGGGAGTGGGAGAGAGATGTAGGTAGGGAGGTAGAGAGGGGTAAGGGGGTGGTCAGAGAAGGGGAGAGAGGTAGAGGGGGGGGACGGGGGGGAGAGAGAGGGTGGGCGAGGGTGAGAGAGAGAAGGTGGCGGAGAAGGTGTGGGAGAGAGAGGGGGGGAGAGGAGAGAGAGAGAGAGAGAGAGAGAGAGAGAGAGATGGTGGGGGAGGAGAGGGGAGAGAGACAAACGGTGGAGGAAGAAAGTGGGGCAAAGACAGAGAGAGAGAGAAAGAGAGGGAGGGGAGGTGGAGAGGTGGAGGAGGGGTGGTGGAGGGGGAGAGAGAGAGAGAGAGGGAGGGAGGCAGAGGGGGAGAGAGGGGCAGAGTGAAGGCGAGAGGGAGGGGAGTGCAGAGCAGGGGATGGGGAGAGAGAGCAACGGAGAGAGTGGGAGAGAGAGGCGAAGGGGGGAGAGAGAGAGAGATAGAAAGAGGTGTAGTTAGAGAGTGAGAGACATAGGGTGAGAGAGTGGGAGAGACAAAGGGATAGGGTGGAGGAGAGTAAGGGGCAGAGAGGGGGAGGGCGAGAGAGAGAGAGAGAGAGAGAGAGGAGGGGACGAAGAGGAGGAGGGGGAGAGGGAGGAGGGAGGAAGAGACAGGAGGGGAGAGGGAGGGGGAGAGAGAGAGGGAGGGGAGGGGTGAGGGAGAGAGAGGTAGGGTAGGGAGGAGAGAGAGATGGAGAGAGGTGGGGTGACGAGGGAGAGAGCAGGAGGGGGAGAGAGAGAGTGGGTGAGGGGGAGAGAGAGAGAGAGAAGGTGGTGGAGAAGGTGTGGGAGAGGTAGGTGGAGGGGATGGGCGTGGGAGAGAGAGGGGAAGGAGAAGGAGGGAGGTAGAGAGGGAGAGACAGACCGTGGGGGAAGGGAAGGTGGAGGGGGAGAGGGAGGGAGAGACAAAGAGGGGGAGGATGATGTGGGGAGAGATAGTGGGCGAGGGAGAGAGAGAAGGTGAGGGAGAAGGTGTGGGAGAGAGAGGAGGAGGAGGAAGAGGAGAGAGAGTGAGAGAGAGAGGAGGGTAAGGGAGAGAGGGAGAGACAGAGGGTGGGGGACGATGGGGGTGAGAGAGAGAGAGAGAGAGAGAGAGAGAGAGAGCGACGGTGGAGATGGGGATGGGGGGAGAGAGAGATAGAGAGAGGGAGGGGAGAGGAGAGAGGGGGGGAAGGAGGGGAAGAGAGAGAGAAATAGAGGGAGGGGGCGCAGAGTGGGGGAGGGGGAGAGAGAGTGGGGGAGAGGATGGGAGAGGGATGGGAAGGGGGGAGAGAGGGAGAGAGAGAGAGAGGTGTAGAGAGTGAGAGACATAGGGTGGGAGAGGGGGAGAGACAGAGGCATAGAGTGGGGGAGACGGATGGGGATTGTGCGAGAGAGAGAGAGAGAGAGGGAGAGGTAGAGAGAGAGAGAGGGTGTGGGAGAGGGAGGAGGGAGGAAGAGACAGGAGGTGAGAGAGAGAGAGAGAGAGAGAGAGAGAGAGAGGGGTGGTAGAGAGGGGGAGGGGGTAGAGAGAGGGGGGCCAGAGGGGAAGGGAGAGACAAAGAGACAGAGAGAGAGGAGAGAGGGAGAGAGAGAGGAGGGAGAGAGAGAGAGAGGATTTCATTACAGCAACTACTCATCTCCCCTTTTAGAGAGAGAAATGCTCCAAAAATTGTGCAATGTGTGACATTCCTTGGAAGAAACTTATCTTCAGTAAAGATTGTGGATATCATGTGAAAGGGTTTCCAATTTCCTCTTTGAAATCTAAATGGCGTCATTTAGTGCTTTTATTGGATCAACATGTTACTAGTGAAAGTTGACACAGCCTGGTTTTTATTTATCATAAAATGTTGTTAATGGCATTTCTCGTTGATAAACTTAATTTTCCCTTTTATCTGTATAGAAGCATAACTAAATTGTCCTACACACACTAATCACATCGCAAGAACTGTGAAAGATCATAGTTTCATATATATTCTAGTTGGATACCATTTGGAAAATTCGGGCATGAATAGGATCATTTCCTAGATTGAAATGGTTTTGAAAAACCCCAATTCCCTGAGTATTCCAATTCCTTATGTATTTGTACGCATAACCCTTAATTGGACAGTCTTGTTTAGTCAACATATTGTCATTCATTATGGAATGATTATGAAGAATAATTTCATGAAGGGAACCCTTGTATTTCAAATGATAATAACATTGAAACCCTCAGACCTAATGGTGTTCACATAACTAGAAGAATGACCAAGGGTACTATTGTCTGTGGTATGGAATTAAAATAGGAATTTAAGGATAAAAGAAAAGTGAAGCTCTCCAGGGTAGGTCTTCAACCCAAAATGGTACCTACAGAACATGCACATCAAAAAGAGATCAATCAATTAGAAAAAATCCCTCAATCTAAAGTAAATATTACACAAATTTAGAGGAAAAAATCTCAAGCAAGGCCAAACAAACAACAGAATACTCCTAGAAATGATGAGTTTGTCCATATCGAGGCTCATCCTAGAACCTTGCCAAAATGAAACTGGCCACAAGTCCAAGATAATTTAGGATTTTTATGTTGATGTCACTTGTTGTGATGACAGTCCTCCAAGCAACATTCGTTCGAATGAGCCTAAATTAAGAACATGTATTGGTACCAACAATACTTGTTTATTGTTCCATGTCTTGAAAAGTGTATTAGTCAACTTGTCCATGAAAATAAACAACTCAGAACTCCAATTCAAGCTAAGGAAAGACACAGGGAACATAAATCTTCAAGTACTAAAAATAAATTCTAGTCTAAAGATACACATATTATTATTAGGTCATCGATGGTCAAATTAGTTATATCTTCGAATGTGTATGGTTCTGATACTCATAAGTAATGACTCTATCATTATCTATGATTGTTATTTTTGAAGTTTTCAAGGTGTGTGTCTATTTTGATTTATTTTACTATATTAAAAAAAGGACAAATACAAAATCCCTTATTTTGTAGCAGCCCTACCTTGTTGTCCATATAAATTACTAATATAAGTCTTCTTGGTTGTAACAAGTCCTCCATATTCACTAGATGATGACCTTAGATTCCATAATGGAGGATAACTAAGGTATAAAGGAGAGAAGTCATAAAGAGTATATCTAGGTCATAAAGGAGAGAGGTCACGCCCTAAATGATTATATTGTACATTTTTCTTATTACATCGATAGGTATGCTTGTTTGAGAATAGATATCTCACACTTTTAATTTAATTATTATTAATTATTAGGTGAATGGTAGAGATTTAACCTCCATGGAATATGCTAGAATATCCATAGTAATATTTCCATATCAAGGGTTAAGATTTATCTCCAAGTTAATTATGCCATAAGGCATTCCCCTATGAAAACTACTCCCCTAATTGCTATTGTGTCAATTTGTGGACCATAGATCCTATATGTTAGATGATTAGAATATTTTGTGTCGTTAAATGATTATAAACGGCTACAGATCCCCACACTGATAACTGATCCATCGTCTTCATTGATAACCGGTCCACCGTCTTCAACCCATTTCCATTTTCCTCTTTGTACAAGGCCACCGAGTTCTGGAGTGAAAACCCAAACATACATGCCAGAGAAAAAGCCAAGGTTGTGCACCGGTAAGGTGCAAACTGAAACAGGCTAGTCAGGTTCATGTGCACTAATCAGTTACTTTGTTTTCTTGCCTTCAAAGGTTAGCTTGCTTGTTGGAAGTAGAAGTCATAGGCTTGACCCCGCTTGATTTCTTATGCGTCAATCCCTCGCAAATTGATTATTCTGATTAGTTTGGGTCCTTTGATCTAGTTTCTTGTTTGTTCTGGTCGAAGTTTTATTAGGTTGCTGGTTCGAGATGCACTAGGTTTTTGATGGGCCCAGATTGAATTCGGTGGCTTTGATATGGTCCCAGGATTGGTGGAGATAGTCCCAGGTTTGATCCAGGATTGGTGGAGATGGTCCCAGGTTTGATACGGCAGATCACTTATGATTATGGTTAGCTATGCTCCCAGGTTTGATCCAGGATGATTGGGTTGAGTTGTAAATGGTTAGTCTTAGTGGCTGGTTGAATATCGAAATGGGTCGATCCCCGACAGATTGCCTATGAAAATTGTGAGCTCGAAATAGGTTCATTAGAGGTCACGGTCACTCGTGAGTTACTTTCTTTTCAGTCTGCTTGTCTTCTTCACTCTCGCAGTACTACACAGGGTTTTTTTCCCAAACAAAACAAAAAACTAACAAATTACCTAACAGAATGTATCCCAACCCTATCCTTATCAATTTCTCTCTCTGTAGCCTGCAAACAAGAAATTTTATTTTCCTCCTCTTCCCTTGTGTAATCCATTCTTGAGCAAATAAGTCCCCAGTAGTCAGAGTAGCTAGTCGTTAAAGCCAATCATAGACACATGAATGAGTCACCATTAGAAAATTTCCGGAAATAAGTCAATTCTGAGATGCTCTACAACAACTTCAAATTGAGCAGAGGGTAGGATATGTATTTGAAGGATGGAATGAAGGAAAATTACATTTTGCTCCTACTTACAATACCACAAAAATTCAGACTGCTATGCTATAGAACATTTGAAATAAGAGAAAGGTGCCGCACTCCAACATGGTAAGTGTGAGGTAATGCAGTTCTATGGTTTCCATCTATCACTATTGATTTGATTGAAATCAATTTTCCATAAGTTGTCAGATTTTACAAAATTATTGAGGTAGGTCACATCATATGGAAAGTGAGTTTAAGCTAGTAAAGAATATCAGCATGAAGTTAGCACTTGCAATCTATCACTTAGAAGGCAGACTACCTACCATTGTAGTATCTCCATTGTAGTTACCAGTGCCCACTAAAAACGGGAGTTGGAATTCTACTGACCTCTTAGACGATTATAGTTTTATTTTGATACTGGTTTTATAATATTGTTTATATAAGTTGTACTTGACTCTAGCTTTACCTTTTTTGAAACGTATTTGAAGATATATTTCCTCCAAAAACATGTAGGTACTCATTTTAGCATCTCAGTTTGTATTCTAAATAAATTTTTAACATTTGATTTTCATCATGATGTCTCATGTAGGTGTGATAATACAGTTTGGTATGGTAAAGGATTAAAGAAAATTTCTTACGATCGAGGAGAATCAAAACTCTCTGATCATCGACCTGTTTATTCTATTTTCATGGCAGAGTTGGACATGCTCAACAAAAGAAACTTAAAGAAAGATTTCATCAGTTCAAGTTCAAAATTCCATGTTGAAGAGCTTCTGCCATGAACCCAAAATTCTCTTCAAACTCCCAAAATTTATGTAAGGAATTTATCCACTCTGTCTTACTATACCATTATGACTACAAAAAATTCAGCTAAAATCAATGTCCACTCCCTTTCAAAGGATCAATTAGCCATTCGAGCATGGTGAATGAAAAGGTTTCAGCTAATTATATTAATCATCTATCCTCAATGACTCCATATTGATGCATTTGGTTCCATTTATTATTAGACAAGTGTGATATGCTGGAAAAATTTGCTGAACAAACAAGAAGAATCATGACTCCACATGGTTCTAAACATGTACCTTTTCAACAGCTAGCACATCAGATATGAATTCCATAAAGAAAATTAGGATAAATTGTGAACTTGAATACATTTGTTCAAACTCTAATGCCTACCATGGTAAACATTTTCATTATATGATTTCTATTCAACCTACCCAAGTCTCCAAAAATGTTCATTGAATTCTACAATTTTACCGAAAGCTCTTTACGGTTTGATTAAGTTTTCTACTACAGCAGGCTTGATAGGAGTCTACAACAAGTTTTAGCATCCACTGGTATTGTTGGGGGAGAAATTCCCATTGTTACGCTGGAAATTATTCCATTATTCCTTGAATGCTACAAACATAATGATCAGGTAAAAGTCAATCAGCTTTGCTCATTTGATTAGAATCCATGCTAAAGGTGTTAATTTGCTGAGGAAAAATATGTTTCTACACATTCTCTTGCATAATTTCCTCCTTAAAGTTTGGTATGCTTATAATATTGTCCTTATTTACAATATCTCAAATTTCTTTTGATAGAGACACATATTCTTAAACCCTTGATCATTTGTCTCATGACATGCAGGTTTCTATGTTATCTGTTGATTTGATTCAGATGACCTTAGGCTAAGTGTGTATAGTAATACAAGTAAATTTGAATAAGGATGAAGCCTGGTACAATTAAAAGATGGAAATACACAAGTTCCAGGGTGTATGGCTAGCCTTTTATTTTATATTGTTGGATATTTGTGTTATTACAGAGATTTTCGTGAGGACCTTTCTCAAACAATGGCCATAACCTTATATGAAACTAATCTGGCAGATCTGCCATCTACACTTGAGGTTAGGAACTACTAGGTGAGAGAGTTCCTAACTCTAGATTCTCTTTGTCGTTGCGTTTTTCATATTCTGCTCATGGATTATATCCTTGTGTGTGTACCATGACTGCTTCAACATCAAGTTAGCCTGACACATGTTTTTGTTCTGTCTTCTGTGGGGGTGTGGGGTACAGGATGAAGCAGCTATAGCAAATGGCAATAATGACTTGCCTGTGCCAGAAGGCATGATTTATGTTGAATCTGAAAGGGGATTGAAACATGTAAATTGCAGTCCTTTTTAGTGTTTAATGCTGGGTTGGCTATATTATGAGTAACTAGCTAAATAATAGAGAAAATTCTTTACTTGTTATCCACAGATGAGATTTTGTAACTGGTCATTATATTCATAAGTCAGAGAAAATTTTTAGTTGTAATAGATTGCCCATTGTTTTCTTGGTAATTTTTTTAAAGTATATTAGAGCCCACTATGCAAATGATATTGTTATTTACAATTTTTATTGTTTCTTCAGGAAGAAAATGTAGTTCCAAAATCTAGTGCTTCCTTGTTCTGTGATGGACAATCAAGATATAAAATCATTAATGGACCCTTTTCACCAAGAAAAACCAATTGTCAGCCTCCATCTGATAGCCAATCCCAACCACATGACAAGGTTCTTGAACATTCTCATGCAATTCCACCTATAGAGTCTTCTCATTCTATTACTGTTGGTACTTCAGAGGCAAGTGTTGATGGTTCACCAGTTAGGGAAGAAGGAGAAATCCTTGAATAATTAATACATCTCGCTAATAAGGAACCATTGAATGACATCTATCCTCTGCTGTGTACCCTCTCCCCTCCAACTCACTTAACACTAATGCCCCCATGATACCAAATTCACTCTCACAACATGCCTCATCCAACACAGTACAAGACAGGTACTGAGTCACAGCCATCAATTTGATTGAAATTAGTTCTCCGTAAGTTGTCATATTTTACAAAATTATTGAGGTTGGTCACATCAGATGGAAAGTGTTTTTATGCTAGTATAAGACATGAGCTTGAAGTCAGCACTTGGAATTCTCCTGGCCTCTTAGAGGATTATAGTTTTATTATGATATGTGTTTTGTAACACTGTTTATATAAGTTGTACTTGACTCCATATTTACCTTTTTTAACTCGATCATATTTGAATAATATGATTTAGTTATGTTCTTGGGATAAAGATGTAGAAAAGCCTCAACAAGAAGGGTTGCGAGAAAATTGAAGCCTCCTCTTTCTATGATCTAGCTCTAATCATAACTATTCTTTCATGAATGCTTTCTGGAGACTCTGGTGATCTATTTATAGAGGTTTTATGGTTTGAAAAGTATTAGAACATTTAGATACTTCCTCTTACATTTCACAACATCAAGTTTCATGCTAGATCCATTTGTTTGAATTTCTGTTTGTATAGATCTAGCAACATCCATTTTCAGGGACCTAAAAGGAATTTAAGAAATGGAATTTCAAAATTGCACATCGACATTTGTTTTCAATAAGATTTTATATATTAGTGTATAGAGTTAAATTCAGGTTGTATTGTGGAGAAAAGTAAATTCTTTTATAATACTCTTTTGTGGCGTCCTTTTTGGGGATTAATGATAACCTGTACTTTCTTGCTTTGAGTACATTGTTTTTACAGTAATATGTGGTCTATATAGCAAAGTATTAAATTGGAGAGGTCCCTTAAATGATGTGACATAATGATTTCCTAGATATATACTTATTTTTATTCAATGGTGTTTATGTTTAGTTTGGAATATATTTCCTCCGAAAACATGTAGCTACTCATTTTATCAACTTAGTTTGTATGCTAAATAAATTTTTAACATTTGATTTTCATCTTAGTTTGTATACAAAATAATTTTTTAACGTCTGAATTTCATCACGATGTGTCATGTAGGTGTGATTGTATACTTTGGTATGGTAAAGGATTAAAGCAGATCTCTTATGGTTGAGGAGAATCAAAACACTCTAATCATCGACTTGTTTATTTTGCTTTCATGGTCGAGGTGGACATGCTAAACATAAGCAACTTAAAGAAAGACTTCACCAGTTGAGGTGAAAATTTCCATGTAGAAGTTCTTCTACGAGGAACCCAAAATTCTCTTCAAACTCCTAGAATTTATGTAAGAATTTTATCCACTATGTCTTACTCTACCATTATGATTGCAAAAAATTAAGCTAAAACCTATGTCTGCTTCCTTTCAAAGGATAAATTAGCCATTAGAGCATGGTGAATGAAAAAATTTAAGCTAATTATATTAGTCATCTATCCTCCATGACTCCATATTGATGCGTTTGGTTCCATTTCTTATTAAACAGACATCATATGCTAGAAAAATTTCCTGAACAAATAAGAAGAATAATGAATGCACATGGTTCTAAACGTGTACCTTTTCAACACTTAGTATATAAATATGAATTCCATAAAGAAAATCACGATGTGTCATGTAGGTGTGATCGTATAATTTGGTATGATAAAGGATTAAAGCAGA
>CM062817.1:731504559-731527755 GCA_031772625.1 Pinus tabuliformis
GTAAAATTTATTAACAATAGATTTAATGTTTAATAGTCAAATTTGTTAATCATTTTTTTGATATTAACAACTTAATTATACATTTGAGATTAACAATTTACAAGTTGGTTAGAGTTCATCTAACAAAGAAGAGTTCTCAACACTTCATTAACTTCATAACTTTGATTCCAACTATAACATTGCTAATTTATCATACAATCATTTTACGACATAACAATGATTATAAAAAACTAAGTAAAGATGAAGATACTCCCATGAGGCATACCAATGGGAATTCTTAACATGTAGAGCAACCACATATTAAGACTGAAGGGAAATTCATTGATATCTGAGATTTTTCCACATATGTAATTGAATAATAATAGCAGAATTGAAGAGGACTATTTGCAAATTGCCATGGTTTATACTTGTGCCAAAGGCTACCATAAAGTATTCAAGTACCTATTCGAAGGCAAGAGATTTTCCCACAACTGGTGCAAACACAAGAAGAGTTCATCTACAAATTGTTGATCAGATGCAATTCTATCATCCCCATGAAGTTTCATACCCCTAGTGTTTTTTTAGGGTGCCATAGCCTTAATACTTCAACTCAGTACTTCTTCAATTAGAAAAAAAGCACGGATAATGGCCCCCCTTGTATGACTCGACAAGGTGGAATGAATGTTGACGAGGGTGACCCATTTATGAGGATCAAGAAGAAGCCATTGGAAATAATAGAGATAATCCAATTTATACATTTGTCAAAAAACCCAAAGGTGAAAATGATGTGATATATTTATTGCTAACTAAGTCTACCAACATCATTGGGCATCGCAAGCTTGATGACCATACCCAAATTTTGAAATAACTAGAGATTGAATCAATTCATGGGCCAAAATGATGCTATCAATGATTTTTCTACCTTCACCATAACTAGATTTCTCCTAGAAGATGAGCTTCAGGATTCTCTATCATGTCTCCTTTAGCAATGATTGTGAAGTAGGTGGCATTAAGGTTATGACTACTAAGGAGGTTATGCAAAACTCCTCAACCAATTCCCAAACATGTTACTTAATGATGGCCTAATATGATTGAAAGAAGTCTAAGTCAAATTTGTCTAGTCTAGGGGTTTTCCTTTCAACATTTCAAAGACTACTTGTTCTACATATAGAACTATGATCTCGAAGAGTTGGGCTTCGTTGTGCTTCTAGGTAATCAAAGTGGGAATGCTCTATGTAATTATTTCAATAAAGTCCTCTAAAAACTTCTTAGGTTTAGTGAGCAAATATTAGTAGTAATTTCACAATTGATTTTCAATGTTAACATCTCACTATAACTTCAAGCCCTAACTGTCTTTTAGGGTTGAAAATAAGTTATGATGTTGATGTTAAACCATGGATAAATTGAAGCATTGTGTGTTCTTCTCTCCTTCATTTACCCATCAAACTTTTAATTATTGCTGCCATAAGACTTTCTCTTATTTGTTACACTCCCCCAACTATATTTGATGTTAGGTTTTATGGCTAATAAGTTCCCTTGTTCTACCTTTGAGGATGATATTACACTAAACATGCTCCATTTTGCTCAATCAAATCCTTCTACAATTCAAAAATATATTTGAATTCATGTTTATTGCATTGTCACAGATAATCTGACGTAATTTAAATTTTGCTAGAAGTGATATGTTGTGGTACATTTTCTCATTGGAGCTTCTTTCCACTATTTAGCTAAATTCTACAAAACATATGGATTATTTAGCTAAAACCCTTCAAAATTAAATGGATCATTTTTTGGATTCGTGTCTAATCTAGTTTCAAACTTATTGGTAAATGATTCAAGCCCATGCTTACAAGAAACTTATTGGAATGCATTAAATATAGAATGCATTTACCACTCAAATGAAATTAACTAATGTGCAATAGAGGATAAACACACATTCCAAATTTAAATTGAATTTGAAATGGCCCTTCAGATGATTGAAAGCGTAATTACTTGAAAGCATAATTACTTTTAAGATATGATGGTTGCATGGAAAACTAATGGCATGAACAATCAGGCAAGCAAGCATGCATGTCTAAGATGTGATCATAGTGACGTGCATTCCTTATAAGTGGAAAAGATTGTGTTTAGAAACATTTAATGAGGTGACTAATATTTCTTCTAAGTGGAAAATCTGGTGCCCAACAACCTTTCATGAGGTAACTAATTCAGTCCATTTGGGATAACTTTCAAGTTTTAGATCAGAGTTGGTTGACATAAGAGAGTTGGTTGTTGCTCTTCTTCCTTGGTTGATGGGTATACCTATGTCTGCTTGATGATGGACCTTTGTAATGCAAAATATCTGATGCAATTTCCATTTAAAAATAAATAATGGGGAAGAAAAATGAGAAAGAGGGGGTTGAGAGACAAAACTTTGACTATTATCAACCAATATCTACTCACAGTTCATTTGCAATTATTAAAAATGGGTATGTGCATCATCCTTACAACATACAACACAATACATACCATATTGGCCATATGATGTCTAAAAACATCTCTTCCAAATAGTGGCAAGGATCTTAAGGACTCTATATTTGAACTCTCAAGCACAATCCTAGAGCGTGAAAGAGACTTGCAAGAAACGACAAAGTGGGAAAGAAAAACCTTGATGGGGAACAATAAAAGGTGACTATATACAAATTTTGAAATGAGACTTGGTAATGAATATTGTATTTAATGTATATTAATAACCAATAATATGGGAGGTACAATGCGCCAAGCTACCTAAAAATATTTACAATTTGGAAGCTTCATTATATGCCATTTGATATTTTGATTGATCTTCCCATTTTTTAGAGGAATAATGGAAATCAGTGCAGACCCCATAATACCCACCAAGTAGATCTTTTCTTTGCTTCTTGACATTGCTAAAATCAATAATGGATCCCAATGTATGGCTATGGCCCACCAAATGAAAATTACTAGTTGAAATGATTCAAATTCTCCGCATGATGTATGAAGATTTGATTAAAATTTTTCAATGGATTGGAACATGTTTGTGTAATGCAAGAAGATATGATTAATACAATAGTAAATTAGTTGAAGCATGAAAAAATTGAAAGGATTCAAATTATTTGTATGATGCATGTGGATTTGATTTAAGAATTTGAAATGATTTGAACTTATTTGTATGATGCATGCGAATCTAATTAGTATTGGACATGCTTTGTTGGGAAAACCCCTGATTGTTATTCTTAATTCATATTTATAATTCAATGGGAAATCCTTAACTCATATAAATCACATAACATATCACATCTTATTTCTTCTATGCCACTCTTTCCCATGCCTTACGAAGTTTCCTTTGCAACATATGGTGCAATTGCTAGTTAGATATTTTTAAAATTTGAGCTTAAATTATTTAATATGTAGAATTTAAGTGTCCCAATTTTTTCACATTATTGAATCTATTTATGCATTCAAAACTATAATTAGAAAAAACACAATCTTGCTTGAAATTGCATCACAAACTTCTAGTGAAAAATACTATTTCATCTATCTTCCTTTGCAACATATGGTGCAATTACTAGTTAGATAATTTTTAAAATTTGAGTTTAAATGATTTAATATGTAGAATTTAATTATCCAATTTTTTCACAATATTGAATCTATTTATGCATTAAAAACTATAGTTAAAAAAAAAAACACAATCTTGCTTGAAATTGCATCACAAACTTCTAGTGAAAAAGACTATTTCATCTATCACTTAGACTGCACTCTAATTTAATATGATTTACCACTCAAAATCAAGATGATATCAAACGTATTTTTAAATTTATGTTGAAAATATGTTCCTTTAATTATTTTATTGTTACTTTATGCATTTGCAACAAACTAATTCTTGTATTGTTAATTTATGCATTTGCAATATCTTAAAGAAATTAAAGCTATTGTATGTATGTGCATTTTCCTATATTTAATTTTCTTCGCATTTCTATTATACTTTTATAGTTATTTTTTTTCTTTCTTTCTTTCTCATTTCTTTGATTATAAGGTTTAAAGATTTTGAATATAAAATTTATGGAAAATTTCTAGTTTCTCCCTTAATCATATGGGGAGTATAAGTTTTTTTTGTCAAAATAGTTTGTGTGACTTTAAAGAACTTTTTTTTTTTTATTTTTTTTTTTTTTTTTATTTTTTATTTTTAATTTAAATATATTTTTTCCATTCATGTTTGGTCTTTTATACAATATTAATGACTGAAAAATCATTAAAAAGTTTATCCTGGAGGTTGAGAGAGAAAATTTATAGTTAAAGAATGTATTCCTTAGAGGAAACTTATCTCCAAGCATCCATATTTGTATTTTCCAAAAAAATATAGTTTACTCTAGAGAATTAAATGATTTAAAAGATGTCTCCTTTTTACTTTCACCACCAATTATGTACCTACCACATACAAATATATTTCCATACTATGTGTGTCCTCTATAGAGTAGATTAGATTCATTGTTATTTTGAAGACAATAATGATCAACTAAACCTCCCAAGGGTTACATTTTCTCTACTCATGGTTTGATGTATTCCACATCACTTCCATATAGTAGGAAATCACTCAACAAGACTACACACCCTATCATAAGAACGCTTAACAAATTGTTTTTAATAAAAAAGAGTTGAAAATGGGACCATTTCAGCATGGCTTCTCTATAACTTTATAAAATTATGGGAAATGAAACCATTTTGGCATGGACTCTCTCCTTATGACCTTACTCTACATTTTGTTGCTCATTCAATGGAAAATATGTAAAAATTATTCTCTTCAACAAATCTAATTAGTAGGGAATATCCTCAATATTTTCAATGTAATTGAAAACCCTAGGTTATTTCATCTAGAGTAGTATGTCCCCTTATAACTTTTAACATAATTGATAACTATAACTCATTTCATTTTTGTCACAAAGAGTTTTTGTCACATCCAAAAGGCATTTGTACTTGTTTAACGCACCCGGAATTTGAACCTTCCACATTATGATATTACATATTTGTTATTTTATTTTCTCTACGCTGGAATGAGGGCACCTGAACATGAATTTAGAGTTAATACAAAAGGAACCATATGATCCATAACTTGATTCTAAGCTACCACATTTAGAATATGGACTCTCAGTTCTCTCATTCTTCTTTCTAGACAAAATTTCTTCCTTTCACTTACCAATATTTGAAATTTCTGACCTGTATCTATTGCACCTTCTTTAGTAGCCACCATGCTTACATCACATTCTTCCATCAATTATTGTACAAGCATAACAACTACTCCTGTGACTATATTGTCTACAAGTTTTGACTACATATGTTTGGTTTTCCACACATACATGGCAATAGTTGGCCACGTGAATTGTTATAAGACAACAAAAAATACTAGAAATGATAAGTATGTTGTAGGTTCAATTGCATTATTATAATATATTGATGTATCTCATGTTTGAGCTCTTGTACAAGTAAATAATATAAGTTTCTAGCAAGTGTAAATAAACCCAACCTTCTGTCATTTTGTAAATATTATTGTGATGTTATGGAGCAAAATTCAAGAATAAGACATGATGTAATATGTGTATCCCTTTCCATGATTCTGTCAAAATTATTGTGATGTTATGGAGAAAAACCCAAGAATAAGACATGATGTAATATGTATAACCCTTGATTATTGGACAGGATACATGACCTTATTATGACAATTATGCATATCAGCATCCATGCTTTATAATTACATTGTGATAGTGTAGTGAATTCGAAATAAACATGTGGCATATTTGGTAACTATTTATTTAATCATATGGTATCCAAACATTATTACAAGTAGAAAAGGAACATGTTTAGTAGGTTGTGCACACAAAGTACATGTTTGGTAACTATTTATTTAATCATGTGGTATCCAAACATTATTACAAATAGAAAAGGAACATGTTTAGTAGGTTGTGCACAAAAAGTACACCATAACCTCGAAAGACCTCCTTTGAATATGTGGCATATACCTTCCATAAGACTATGAGATATATTAGTGACTCTTTTCAACAGTCACTACAGTACCACCTTGGGAATTCCAAAGGGTACTCCCATTAGCAAATACAAAACCAACACTACAATTTGGAAACCATGAAATCTCCTACAATAAGTTTTTCTTTACGAGGCATGTAAATAAGCATGATGAAATTTTACATCTAATTCCTTCACAATCGTTTATTAGGTGTTTAAAAGAAGGATTAAAAACCTAGAAACCCTACATTCAATAGAAATGTCTCTATTTAAACATCAAAATAATATCTTCATATTTAAAATCAAAGTGCCTCTAATTCACCCAAATGCCCTAATTATTGGCGAAAATTCATTGTGAAGGCTAATATGGGTGTTTTAAGGTTTAGTGCCATACTATGGAAGTTTTATCCTTTGCCTTACTTTGTAAGCTTATATTAGTATGTGTTGGTTACAGTATACAGTCACCTTTTCATGTGATGTGGGGTTCTATCAGAGTACCTAAGATAAACCGGGAAAAGTCCTCTATCAAGACTACCATGTGTAGCAGACCTGCATTTTTTAATATGACTTTGGGAATACACAATCCTTGATGGGGGAGCTCTCAACCCAGCTGGACCTTAGGTAGAACTTAGGTCCAGGGGTTCCCAACTGGGAAACAACATTGTTCATTAACATGAGAGCCTCATTGATAAAATTGAAAAATTGAAGCACTTTTCTAGTTTGGGGCGATCTTCACAAGGAAAAATGGTTGTGGAGCCACCAGAGAAAACCCTCTTT
The DNA here is from genome assembly GCA_031772625.1 of Pinus tabuliformis. NCBI lineage: Eukaryota > Viridiplantae > Streptophyta > Pinopsida > Pinales > Pinaceae > Pinus > Pinus tabuliformis. The sequence continues at coordinate 731,511,331 of CM062817.1, forward strand.
TGTCTTTCTGAGTAATAAAATCATTATGAGGATGATTCAAAATTTCATAGTGTCATAGGGTTCAAGAGCATTGATTTGATAATCAAAATGGTTTGTTTTTTTCCTTTGGGAAAAATCATAATTTCCTATTATAAATGGAAAATTACATGTTGTAAATGTTGGTAGCATATGATGTATGCATGTACATAGCCATCAAAATATATAGGTCTGCACATAATTACCCACTAAGGCTATGCCTTTATATTTAGTAAATATCTATACAAAAATTCAAAATGTTTTCTTTGCAATTTTTTATATATATTAGGATCATAAAAACTGTGAAAATTGGGGCCTGTCAGCCCTCTGTTGTATCTAGTCTTTGTAGGGCTTGTGATAATATTGGAAGATCTCTCCCTCCCTATATTCTTGGATAAACCATTGTCATCTAGGTTGATTCGCTGCCTCCTTGGAAAGTTGATCTGCAGCCTGGTTGCACTCCCTGTAAATTTGGAGACAAGTAATCTATTCAAATTGTGATTTTAAATGAAATGAATCATCCAAAATGTTCATGAGAGAATGCACATGACATGAAGCTGTGCAAGAGAACCAATTAATGATGATGTTAGAGTCCCCAAATATTGGAATATGTCTACAGTTATGTGCCAATGTGAAGTATAATAAGTGTCGGAGTGAGATGAGCTCAGCGAAATTGTTTGTGCCAGCACCAAACCCCATGCAGATTTAGAAAGAGTTATTGTCTGATAAATGGAGAAGAATACCCCACATACCTGGTCTTGGGCAGATCTGTCGAAGTATACCCATGGATGGTCATGGTTAATGGCTTCAAGAGTTACGGTGCAAGAAGGTGGGGACTGTTCAACATCTAGTATTTCATTGAATTTATTGATGATTCTGGTGATTACCAAAGGCCACCAAATTTATAGATTGTTAAAGATGATGTTTTTCTGACTTAACCAAGTATGGCATCATATAATCAGGGGAGATTGTGATTCTTCATGTTCGGGGAAGCTTTCCACCAGTTGTTCCATGCCTCCTTTATGTTTCACCCTTCCCAAAGTTGAGGTATGTCCAAAGAGGAGAGGAATTGCTCCCAAAATGTGTTGTAAGGTTCTACAAAACAGAAAGAGATGATCATTCGATTCCTCGTCCTGTTGATGAATGACACACCAAGACGAACCAACGTGTGATCTCTTCATCAAGCTGATACCTGTAGGAGTTTTATTCATGATGATATTCCACATAAAGAGTTGAGTTCGTGGGGGAGACTTGGGTTTCCAGAGTGCTCTCCACCACCCCTCCAGAAAAAGGGCCTTATGCGCAGCATATATAATGGGATATCCTACCTCGGGAGAGTATACTCCATGAGCTGTCAAAGCCCATATGAGATCATCATCGCCATTAGATATTTGGACATGTGATTCGGATAACACATTTATGTAGTTCCCCCAATCTTGTATCCACTGATCTGGAATGCCTAGTGCAGCTGCAGATTTCCAAGCTTTTAGGAAAATAGTAGCGTTATGTTGATCTACTATTTATGCAATCGTGGATAAGTCACTACCATTAAGGAATGAAATAAGGTCTGGAGGAAGTCAATATAAGTTGCCACAACCTATCCATGATTTAGATCTAATGCAGATTGTTGTTCCATTATTAATTTGCCAAGTGAGGCTGTTCCTAACAGTGGGGAGAGTTGGTAATACAACCCTCCAGATGACAAAGATACCATGTTTTTTCCAAGCTGGAAGGCGAACCCAATCCATGAGGTTATGGGGCGAAATGTATTTATTGACGACCACATATTTCGACAGACTTTTGGGCTTTAGGAGGAGCCATCCCAATTTGGCAGCCAATGCATGTGCAAATGCAGGAAGATATTTGAGGCCCCATCCTCCCAATTTCTTGTGCAATACAATATGACTCCATATCACCCAAGTGAATGGATTCCCCTCCTTGTGTCCATTCCATAAAAATTTGCAACATATTTTTTGTATTCTCAAAAGTATACCTTGAGGAATCCAAGCAAGGGACATTTAGTAAACCAGAGTGGCTTCCAATACTGATTTGATAAGAACCAACCTCCCAGCTCTGGATAATAATTGGTGGTTCCAATTAAGCAACCTTTTTTCCACCTTAGTCATCAACGAGGTCTAGTCAGCTATTTTTTATCCATGGGAGTTTATGTGAAACCCCAAATATTTAAGTTTGTCATCCAATTGAAAACTTTGGAAGGGAAACTTCTGATAAGCATGTCTAGATTCCTGAGGAGAGCAAGCCGAGAAGGTGATGGTAGACTTTGTTCTATTGGTTTCCATCCCAGTAGTTGTACAAAAAGGTTGCATGATATTATAGAAAGTATTTAAGTCTCATATACCACTGCTAATAAAAATAAGCACATCATCAACGAAAGGAAGATGGGATAAAATACATTGATCAGTGATCTTGAGCCCCAGTAGTCACCCAACTATTCTTTCCTGTAGGATCAGCCCGCTTAGTCCTTCCATGACAAGTAGGAAAAGTAATGGGGATAGTGGAAAACCTTGTCTGAGGCCCCTCTCAACATGCAAGAAATTGGAGCACATAATCCATCGGATGAAAGGGATGGGGAATCCAAGGTGTGTGAGAAGCATCCTAAGATAGAGCTAGCTAACTCGATCAAAAGCCTTTGATAGATCAATTTTTGAGAATGGATCCTTTTAGATGCTTCAATTTGATAGAATGGAGATATTCCTGTGATGTGCCAATGGCCTCATGGATCTGTCGATTGTGGAGGAAAGCAAATTTTTCATATGAGGTTTTGGCCAAGAGAATAGGCTTGATACAACTAGTAATGATTTTAGCTATAATTTTGTATAAGCAGTTGCAAAGGGATATGGGTTGGAAATCATTAAAGGGTTAGGGGGAGTCCACCTTAGGGATGAGGGCAATGAAAGTGAAATTGATGAACTCATACATGTGCCCTGTAATCCTGCATTCCTCTACAACCTTGAGTAGGTCCATGTCTAAAGTATCAAAAGAAGGTAGATATAATTCTATAGACCATCCATAAGGGCCTGGACTTTTATCCTTCTTGAACCATTTCAGGGTGCTCTCCAATTCGCCCATAGATATAGGTTTGGTGAGATCTTCAGATATGTTAGGGTCAATAGACCGAGGGAAATGACCAGCACTACGAATAATTTCTGTGAGTGAAATCCCAGATGGAGCCTTGAAAAGTTGTTGAAAATCTAAATTTTCCAAATGATCTAGTTGATGGAACATTTGAGCATATTGTCCATGATCAGTAGACATTTTCCAAATGGTGTTACAAGACCACCTTCCTTTGGCATAATTGTAAAGAATTTAGTATCGTCATTCCCTGCCTTCAGCCAGATGGCTTTGCTTCTAAGTCTCCAAGTCTCTTCTCGGTCCTGTAGAATATTGGACCTCTGGGCCTCCACCTCGGTGAGGGTAGATTTAGCTTCAACTAAGATGAATCCCTGACCTTGGTCATCCATAAGATTGGAAAGCTAGTGCTCAATTGCACAAAGAGTTTGGTTGTCTCTGGATCGTTTAGATTTGAACCATTGAATGGAGATATTTTTAAGTTCCATGAGGTTCCGAAAATATCCTTCAACTAGGTTCCGCCCTTGGGAAGGAGGGTGGTCTCTCCAAAAATCGGTGACCAATTTGTGATATTTGGGGTCTTGTAACCAGGTTGAGTTGAACTTGAAGGGTGCTCTGGGCTTTAGGGATGGACCAACTAGTTCCAAATAGACGGGGGAGTGATCAAATATACCCCCAGATCCAACCTATTGATGAAAATTGGAGAGGGTACCAAGCAAGTCCTCTTTGACGAGAAAGAAATCCAATTGCCTACGCAGAGTAGCATCGCCAATTCTCCTATTATGCCATGTTAGTTTCTTTTTGTTCATGGGGATGTCAATCAAATGATGTTGTTTCAGGAGATGTTCCATATATTATGATAGAGGATCCAAATGTGTATGATGTCCCAAAGATTCCTCATGATGCATAGCGAAATTGAGGTCTCCACCCAAAATTAGGTTATTAAAATTCATCAATGACAGTTGCAAGAGGTGATTCCAAAACTCCAGCCTACTATGATATGGTGCATAGACATTGGTGATACGAAAGTTCCTGCCCATCTCTGAAGAAAATATATCCATTCCTAGGAATCCAGGTCCCCCCCATAAAGAAATAGGGTTGATGGATCGAGTATTAATTCCCAGTTCAATACCCCTGGATCATCCATTAACATCTAGGGCATGAAAGCACAAGCCAGACATCATAGAGTGAAGAATCTAGGAAACATACTCTTCCTTCCCGAGGGTTTCTTCTAAAAAACGTATGTCAGATGGCTTTGTATCTAGGAGCCTCTTAAGGGCTAGTTTTTTAGTAGTGCTAGCCAACCCTCTGAAGTTGATGTAAAAACACTTCATGGATCATCTTGATTAAGGGTTTCTTTCATTTAAGAACCCTATCAATTGTGGTCTGTTTGCCTAGGGCCACATCTACCCTCGCAAGAAGGATAGCTCTTGAAATATTGGAAGGCTTCCCTCGAGTGGGTTTGGTCTCAATAGGGAGCGAAGAGAGACCTTATCCAGATGGTCTAGGAGGGATGGATACCCGAGGTCAGAGGTTATATGGATGTGAAAGTTGAGAAGTGGTGGAGGGCATAGGTGAAGTGATGGAGTCAGCTCTAGTAACAGAGGGGGGGTAGTGGAGAAGATAGTAGAAGGATGATCAAGTGGGCATGTGAGAGGGAATGTGGACAAGATAGAGATGTATGCATATGAAACATGTAATTGTTATGAAGTGCATCTAAAATAAACAGAAGAATAGAGAAAAGGAAGAGTACCCGTGGAGAGAGCGCCACTGCAGCAGTCTAAGATCTCATCATGGGTGAAGATTTAGGCCGCAGAGAGGCAAAACAAGTTGGTAGAGAGGTATCCCCATACATAGCCATCAAACTAGTAGCGCGGGGAGGTTGTTCTTCCACCAGAGGATCTTTAGATTGTGGATTCTTAGTGCCTTTTTCTGATGAAGAAGTTGCCAATGAGACGAGGGAGCACTCCTTATACAACTTCCCTACCTTGTGACACCTTCTACACCTGAAGGGGACTCCCTCGTAGTCTAGGGTTTGTTTGCGAGTGAAATGCCTCCAATGTAGAGTAATATTTTCCTCCAATCCTTCTGTAGTGTCTAGGTGAACCAGTATGTAGGCCATAGATTTGTTGTTAGAAGTCGTATATGACAAACCATGATCCAAATAGGTACCCAGTGCATTGTCGATGCGAATAAAGATGTCCTCCAACAAAAACTACAGAGGTAGCCCTGGAAGATGAACCCAAATCGAACCAGCACCCAACTGCTCTCGTTTTGGATTGAAGAGGAGGCTCCATCATTTTAGAAGGATAGGGACCATTTCGATATGCCAGTAGTGGGAGAGTATCCAATATATGTATTCTTCTTGATGGAAACTGAGGGAAAACCATCCTCGACTTAGAAGGAGAAGCCTCTCTCGAAGGTCCAGAGGAGAAGCCTCTCAACCGAATATGTTCTTCTTCCCTCACATGCCACACCAGAACCCTATTTGCAGTATCCACCACTTTTCCCATGGTGATACCTTCCACAAATCTAATATTGATGTCCTTGCTCAAGGCCTTGACACACTTACTCTTCTTGGCCTTACTAGTCTGTGGAGTTGTTCGATGGTCCCGAAGGGGGTCCTGATTGCCTTGTCAGACTGCCTGTGGAGAAGGGGAGGAGTTCCGAGGGTTAACTGCCAGAATATTGAAGCTACCAGAGGGAATAGGAAACTTCCCCTAAAAAGAGGTAGGATTAGGTTGTTGTCTAGTGTTGAGTGTTGGATAGAGCATATCCTAGATTGTGAAAACCCTAAAGAAATGGGAATTCCAGACGATGCAGGGTGAAGGGATGCCTCAGGAGAATTGGAATCAAAGGTAGGGGAGGGTGTAACGCAAGCAGCAGGAAGGTTGAGCGTAGAAGGAGAGAGTGGAGGGCAGTCAAGCCCAACAGATGTAATGGGGGGTGTAGAAGCCAACAGGTAGGGCACGGATGGCCCAGAAATCTTAGTGACAGATAGTGGGCCTGTCTGTAGGAGAAACGATGTTCAATGAGGACCAAAACCTGACACAATATGAGGGAGCGTCCAAATCGACTCGTTGGGATTCAAGTTGGTGAAATAATCGACAACGTCTAACTCCATTCCAACAGCTACAGATAGAATCAGGGATGCAGGTAACAATTGTAGAATGGGTAGGGATCCAACCCACAAGCTGTCACAGTGAGCACTGCAGGAAAATGGTAAAAGCAACGATGGCGATAGCAAAACATTAGACTGCCTGCTATCCTAGACCCAGTGATGCTTCCGTGTGAAGCACCATCTTCCTCTCATATCGTAGTGGGGAATTCTTCATCATCATATTGTATTTTCATCAAAAGGGTTTGTTGTTGTAAAAGGATGATGATATAATCACGGGACAAGAAAATACTCCCTAAAATGACCCATTTTTGATGCAGAAACTCAGAATGGAAACTAACTATATATATGTTTGGCCTCCTAAAGTTTTTGAAGAAAAATATTGGTAGAGCAATGTGTGTCAATATAAAAATATACCATTGGATTTTCTTGTTTAGCGTTCCTATGTCTATATTCGTAAGTGTTATTACTAGGAATTGTGAAAATTTCTTTATTTGAAAATGTTATTACAACTGCATAGACAGTTTCGGTGTATTTAATTGGGATGCATAAATAACGATATTCATTATAATGGATGTTTCTTTCATAACTATATCAATTTTGTAAACTTATTGCACTGATCAAGATATGTTCTTATCCTTCTTTATAAACCAGATGAAATAAAGGAAAATTTTCTCAACTATTTTTGACATATTCTAGACAACAAGACAATGCCAAAAGTGAATTATATTTAAAATGATGTGACATTATCAGCTTCAATAAAATTTGTTACACCCACAATTCCTAATATGGTCTTTACATATAGATTATTTTTTAACCAAGTTTTAGAGAATGATAGAATAATTGTTTTCATACACTATTTTGAAAGAGTTAATGTGAATCTCCAACCAAAACATACAAATAGAAAATATAAAAACCATTACATCTACAATACTGCTATTTCCATGAATGAGAAAGAGTAAACATGACACTGGATGCAATGATTGGATGTGATGATTGCATTTCAAATATCTCTCAACACTGTGATGGAATGAATTCGTGAAGAAGTAAATACAAAAAAGTCACATGCATTCTTCCATACCTATGCTTACAAACTTTGATCTATCTATCAGGATTTCACTCAAGCTTTTCACAATCCCTTCATAAACACTAAATGTACATCAACACAGGAATTAGTGTGAAGGAATGTTTAGGATATGATATATTTATTATATTGTGATTTCAATTACAACTAGCACATCCACCTAAAGTATCGTTGGTGAGTGTTGATAGGTAGCGGAAGCATAAGCTAAATCAGTTCCATCTGGGGAATGGATGGTGAAGCCTCTGGGTGTGGACCAAATCCAGCTCCATTATACTTTTGGGCATGGATTTTCTCAACTGCTTGGCCAAGCTTGACCATGTCCTTGCACTTCACGACAACCATACAATGGCTGAAATAGTTAGAATTTCCTTCCTCCTCTTGCTCGAATAATTGGCACTTCGGCTTAAGAACACATCCATGGAACGAGTTGCAAGATAATATATAAAAATCAGATGAATTCATTGTTGAAAGGTGGGGATTCAAAAGGAAGACAATGATTTGATGTATACCACTGTCTAATCATGTGTGTTCCATCCAATTCCATGATAATTACACCTATCGTTGTAAAAAGACTTTGACTCCCTCCCATTCCATCTTTCTCTTTTTTCTAAGCAAGAAATTTTTGTTAATTTTACCATTATAAAATAAGCTAAAATAAATTTCTATGCTCCCGCCTTATGGCATTTCTTTGCAACATATGGTGCAATTGCTCGTTAATAAAATATCATATGACCAAGTTTCATATGAAATGAGTTATGGTTTTTTTGGCATGTGATATTGAAAAGCCATGGCTCTGGCCCATGGTATGGTATTGTAACATACCCTATTTATAGGTTAAGGAACTCCATAATAAAGTGGATCTAAATCTTCATGGATAAAAATCTTCTTCCATGCTTTTTAAAAATGAATATATGTTTAGGTTATAATATTAATGTTAATTTCATAAATTTTGGAATGTTAGCAACATGAGATGTATGATGAAGTAAATGTTTTGATCTTTATTGTGGATTGATAATTATTAACATTTACTAGCCATTTAATTTATATAATTGTGTTAGTATGTAAATTTCTATTCAAAATGTGTTATTTTTTTAATATTGATAATTTAAATACATTTTAAATATTTTAAAGCTACTTTAGTATTAAAGGTTTTAAATATTTGAAAATACATTTTATAATGAATTACTCGTGTGTTTACCTCTTTTTGTTAATCATATGGGGAGTGAGATAATTTATCTTATTTTGGTTATTGGATTTGTGTGTTTAGTATAGAGTTTTATTCTCAAAATAACATGCACACTTTACTATGTATGGTTTTATGTATAGAAACAATTTTCATTGTTTTTTGCTTCTTGTTTCACCTTTCTCTTTTTTTCTTTGTAGTAATTTTAGATATATTATCTTAATCCTTTTTAGTTTTTATACAATATTGAACAACTAAAAGTTTATCTTAGGAGACTAGAAAGAAAATTCATAGTTAAAAGTATGTATTCCTTAGACAAAACTATTCTCCAAACTTGCATCCTTGTATTTTCCAAACAACTAATACACTTTTCAAGACATGGGACAATGAGCAAGTATTTCCGGTACCAATACATTTTATTAATTCAGGCTCATTCGAATGGATGTTGGTAGTAGGACTGTCATCACAACAAGCGACATCAACACAAATATCATTAGCAAGGGAACCTATTTAGGGATTTTCCTCTTAATAAATCTTCCTCTATCCCTAAACCATAAATGGAGAAAGAACCTAGGAGTTTTGAAAATGTGGTAAGAAAGAAAAAATCAGGTAGAAAACCCTCCTTGGATGTTGATTTCATTGGAAAATATCATGTAATTGATATGAAATGTTATCCAAGAACATGGTGGAAACCTTAAACAAGGTTACCAATAATCCTGAGTAATCCCACCATTTATAAGAAACATGGAAAGAATGATATAATTAATGAAGTGAAGAAACAATAATAGTGGACACAACAAAGACACATAAATGGATTAAAAGGTTAGAGACATAAAAACATAGAGGAGGGAGAAGATATGGAGCTTAGGAAGCTTGATTTCCAGTATTTAGTAGTAGAATGGGATGGAAAGGAGACTAACTCAATATTGAATCAATAAATTCAACTTTTGACAAAAGCCTTGATAAAAAAGGACAATTTTAGGAATAAAAAATGCAATGTAAGCATCACTAGTCTATTTATTTAGTCGTTAAAACTAAAACCCTAAAAATGATAAAAATAGGAAAATAGAATAAAAGGACAAGGAAAGAAGAACTAAGAAACTTCTACAAGAGTTGAGAGAAATGCTAGCCAATTTAAGAATAATGGCATTGATGATGAACATGTTCCACCCCACCCCCTCAAATACCCAAAGAATATATTATCATAAATTATTAGATGAATGAATGAAAAAAAGTAATATATATTAAAAATATAATTCTGAAAGCAAAACCAACTATGGTTATTCTATAGGCAAGAAAGTCCTCAACTGATATGCTCTCTAGAATTTATACTACTTGTTCAAGAAACTATAACTCAATGAAATTAGATGTACATGAGACGTCGAGGGGAATTACTTTATTATACATCCCCCATGATATTATGCTTTCAAACATCTTTTCCACTCAAAGAATTGTCACAATAAAGTATCAACTAATATGTTTGACATAAATGGGCTTTATTTCCATTATTTATGGACCCAATCTAACTAGGAATATATGTTTTTATTTTTTCACAATACTCAACCCATCCATTATATTATAGCACATGGTTACCCATTTGTGGGACAATATTCATGGTTGAATCCTTGGATGAAAATGGGGGAGGTTGATACGTATCTCGGGGTGTAAGATTTATGAAATGTAAATGTTGACATAGAGGAGGAGAGAGAGCATACAAATATGCTCTGAAACAATTCTTATAAAAACCTTAAATAGAAAATACACACAGTGAATACCTAACAATATATGAAAATAAAATAATTCTTTATTAAATGTAGAAATCATTTATCCTACATTTTGGAGGACACATTTTTCATTTCACAAGGTGAGGCCCATCATTTATGGTATTATAGGTGCCTTCTTGAGTTACAGTACCATGGGTACATACCATGTGTGGATACTACTTTCCATTTGGATCAAGATTCTTCCCTTAGGAAGAAATGGTTGTCATTATTTCAAGTTCCCTCATGAGAATCTTTTTTTGAATATGAGCCAATGAATATAAGGGTTTTGTGTGGTTGCCCCATAATCATGGGGAGAAAAAGTCAAAGGATATAGTATCCTATCATTCTTATGGGCCAACTTTGATATTGATAGTGTCTGGCCTAGAAAATGAACATCAATGGCAAGGGTGTTTTGTATTTGATCCATAAACATGGGTTTGTAGGTGACCCACAACTGTGATAAATGAAGGTCCAAATATATTGATACCCCATGACATTTGTGGGCCGACTCTGATACAAATAGTGTATGGACAAACCCTAGATGGGAAAATATCCATTGACATGGGTGTATGATGGAAGTTTCCCCTAGAAGGTTATAATGTCAAATGTCTTCGTCTTGTTGTGTATGACATCAAAACTTTTCACCCAACTAGTGCCAGTGACAAAATTCTTTTGTTGGAGGGGGTCAAGAATGATAATCTTCCATTGAATGATGAGCTACGAAAAAATATCCTCCATTGAGAAGGGCCAATATCATAAGTATTCCGTTGGAAAAGGATTTGGAAATGGAAAACCTATGAAATCTTACATAGGTGAGGGATTTGGAAACATCGAAAACATTCCTATCGAATTCTTAGGGTTGTGCGCGAAGATCCAAAATCTTCCACTCATTTTGGATGTGATTTGAAAGTTGATCTGAAATATTCAACATGTACGGGTTATAGTATGAAGAAAGAAGAAGCTCCTCACTCTAGGATCTCATGGATAGGTAGTGGCAAATGCATCATTGGGAGAATATATGCATGAACCAAAGGCTTGGATAATGTTTTTGAATCCTACCACATGACATCCATACCTTTTGTTACCCCTATTATGGAGCGGAAACTCACCATGTACTATGGCCATCATTTTTTCTTTTGTGAACATGCATTTCTATGAAAATTTTTGAACTTCTTGAAACATGTAAGTGGTGGCTAAAAGCATGGATGGTATGAGATGAAATATAATGAATTCATTCACACCATTTCTTATGACATTCATGGCGACTATGTCGTCACTCACGTTGATGTCATTGTAACCTTCAAAGCTATAAAGCCTTGGATTTTATATTCTTTAGAGGTTAGAGAGGGACCCTATGATTAGCATAGTGGTCACCCTTTTGCCAGATACCTTGGTAAGCAAAGTTTCAGTTTGAATGTTGAGGAGAACCATGAGCACTCTAGAGGATTGACAGGTAGTGAGCCAAGTGTAGGCTCTATCCATGGTGTCGTCCACATAATTCTAATGTTCAGCCTTACAGTTTGGGGTAATGGGACTGATGAGAAAATACAAGACACTCCCATATTATTTTTGCATCTTATCCTCCCAAGCATATGCCACGTATTCATCCTTAATTTATGCATGGCTATAATCTCTTGATTCTTGGAGGGTGGGGTAGTATTCCAGGGTGGAATAAACAAAGGCAACAACATAATGAGAGATTATTGAGGTCTTTGAGCATGTACCATTGCTTCTTGGGAGAACCATCATTGAGAAAGATGCAGTCTTATAGCTTGGACATGAGGCCATGCCACCACCAGACTCGGAATTGGACTAGTGTTTTGTTCTTACAAAAAAACTTATGCAACCCATTCTTTCCATTATCAAATGGCACATAAGGACTAACATCATTTCCAATCCATAATTCCTCCACCACATCTGTGGTTTGAGGCATGTCATCATTATGTTACTCCATCTTGGAGCTTCCTACAACCCTTTTAAAGGCTACCACAACCATAGGGTTTGATCATTTTCCCCTTATTGATGACTTCTCAAGGATTCACTGGTCACGATCCCTTTGGACCTTGCTAGTGATTTCACAAAATCCATATGGTGAATCATTTGAGGAAATAAAAGGCATAACCCTCGCCAGGGAGAAAATTTAATCTTCCATCTAAATAATAACTAGAATCTCAAAGCAATGGGCTAGACATACATTTGTTAAATCAACTTGGCTCTCATACCACTTATCTAGATCATAGGGGCTATGATCTAGTAACAATAAATAATGAGAGAGATAGAGTAGGAGAAAAAGAATATAAATATGCCATGCAACTATTCTTAGAAAAACCTTGAACAAAAATTACACACACTCAATACCTACAATATATGAAAAAAATATAATTCTTTATTATATGGATAAATCATTTACCCTACAATGTGAAGGAACCATGTGTCATTTACCAAGTGAGGATTTTTATTTATAGTATTCTCGTTGGCTTCTTGAGTTACAATAGTAGGGTGGATACCATGGATGGATACCATGGGTGGATTCCACTTTCTATTCAAATCATGGATATGAGATGACCAGATGTAGATTTTTGGTTTTTCAAAGTCAGTAATTGGAGCCTAATTATAGTTGAATTGGAAACATCCAATGAAACTCACACCTAGGGCAATAGAATATGGGTCCTTCATCACGTAAGCTCTAGACTAGATGAATTTCCTTTTTTCAGAATATTTAATGATCATAGGGCCTGTAAGTTTCTTGTAAGAATGGGCTTGAATCATTGACCAATAAGTTTGAAACTAGATTAGACATGAATCCAAAAAATGATCCATTTAGTTTTGAATAATTTTAGCTAAATAACCCATATGTTTAGCATAATTTAGCTAAATAGTGGAAAGAAGCTCCAATGAGAAAATATACCACAACATATCACTTCTGGAAAAATTTAAATTACCTCAGATTATCCTTGACAATGAAATAAAGATGAATTCAAATATATTTCTGAATCGTACAAGGATTTGATTGAGAAAAATGGAGCATGTTTAGTATAATATCATTCTCAAAGGCAGAACAAATAAGAGGAAGTCCTATGGTAGCAATAATTAAAATTTTGATCGGTAGATGAAGGAGATAAGAACACACAATTCTTCAAGTTATCCATGGTTTAACATCAACATAATAACTCATTTTCAACCCTAAAAGATAGTTAGGGCTTGAGGTTATAGTGAGATGTTAACAATGAAAAGGCATTGAGAAATTACTAATAATATTTGCTCACTGAACCTAAGAAGTTTTTAGAGGAGTTTATTGAAAGAATTACATAGAACATTCCAACTTTGGTTACCTAGAAGTACAATGAAGCCTTGCTCTTCGAGATCATAGTTGAACATGTAGAATGAGTAGTTATTGAAATGTCGAAAGGAAAACCCCTAGACTAGACAGATTTTTGCATAACCTCCTTAGTACTCATAACCTTAATGCCACCTACTTCACACTCATTGCTAAAGAAGACATGATAGAGAATCATGAAGCTCATATTCTAGGAGAAATCTAGTTGTGGTGAAGGTATAAAAATCATTGATAACATCATTTTGGCCCATGAATTGATTCAATCTCTAAATATTTCAAAATTCGGGTATGGTCATCAAGCTTGCGATGCCAAATGATTTTGGTGGACTTAGTTAGCAATAAATATATCACATCATTTTCACCTTTGGGTGTTCAGACAAATGTATAAATTGGATTATCTCTCTTATTTCCAATTGCTTCTTGATCCTCATAAATGGATCACCCTCCTCAACGTTCATTCCACCTTGTGGAGTCATACAAGGGGGCCATTATCCCGCTTTTTTTTTCTAATAGAAGAAGTATTGAGTTGAAGTATTAATGCTACGGCAGCCTAAAAAAAGACTGGGGGTATGAAACTTCATGGGATGATACAATTGCATCTGATCGACACTTTGTAGATGAACTCTTCTTGTGTTTGCACCAATTGTAGGAAAATCTCTTGCCTTGGAATAGGTACTTGAATACTTTATGGTAGCCTTCGGCACAAGTATAAACCATAGTAAGTTCCAGATAGTCCTCTTCAATTCTCCTATTATTATTCAATTGCATATGACGAAAAATATCGGATATCAATGAATTTCCCTTCAGTCTAAATACATGGCCACTCTAGTTAAGAATTCCCTTTGGTATGCCTCATGGGAGTATCTTCACCTTTACTTCCTTAGTTTTTTTTACATAATCACTGTTATTGTCGTAAAATGAATGTAAGATAAATTAGCGATGTTATAGTTGGAATCAAAGTTATGAAGCTAATGAAGTGTTGATTTAATGGGTAATATTTTTTCATTTAAAGCATTGATAATGTATTAGTTGAAGTAAGCATGCAAAACTATATTAGATAAAGCTTTTGATTATTGCATAAGAATATCTACATTTTGATTAACCATACATTCACTCCAACAAATAGCAATACTTTCATAACTAATAAATGATGTTCGATTAAAAATAAATAAATAAGTGATATAAATAGTTAATACAATCACCCTCTTTTATCAAACTATGTAAAACTTTAGGCCAGTATGGTAGGGATGTTGTAATGTAACGTTTAACATTTTGACTAAGCCAATTATATGATTAAAAATAAATAAATAATATGATAGAAATAAGTAATGCAATCACTATCTTTTATCAAACTATGTAAAACTTTAGGTGTAATTTATGTATGTATTTTAATTGTACCTCTCTCTAGCCGAGGATGGTAAGGATGTTGGAATGTAATGTTTGACATTTTGACTAAGTCAATTATATAAAAATAAATAATTAAATAATTAAATAAAAAGATTAATATAATGAAATGTAAACATTTTAGATCAAGCAAAATAAAAATAAAATGAAAAATAACCATGTAAAAATAAAATAAAAATGACCCATGGTATTGAAACCCATGGTATTCATGTGGAATATAGCCTATTTTAAGGGATAAATTAAAACAACCTAGATCCATCATAACTTTATCAAATCTTTTGAGGTGCAAACCTCTTTTAAAGTGAAAAGAAATTTGATCCCTCTGAGGGTAGATTGGAGTTAAGATGGATCTAAGTTGATAATAATAATTTTCAAATTAAAACAAATAAGAGGAAAATAAGTAATGATAATAAAAATAAAAATTATCAATTTATAAAAGGCAACTTAAATTTATAACCCTTTGGATTAAAAAGTCAAAATTTTGCTATATATAAATATATATATAGTATATATATATATAAATATATATAGATATAGATAGATATAGATATATATATAATCCTCTATTCAATATTAAACGATAAAAAATAACTATATTATTTAGGCAAAGGATTAATATATTTAATATAAAAGCGAAATAGTAAAGTGTTTCATATTGGAGTTGTATTGTTAATTTTTGAAAACCAATCTCCAAAATTGTTAATCTCAGATGTATAGTTAAGTTGTTAATACCAAAAAGATGATTAACAAATTTGACTGTTTTAAACATTAAAACGATTGTTAATATATTTTACCATATTTGTAATTGGAAAATTTCTATTTTTTTTTTGATTAATTGACTTTTACTATATATATATAGAGCTAAAATTTCTAATTTGGATATATAAATGTTAACGGACTTCAACAAATTGAAATCAGTGCCACATCAGAGGACAACGGCACTCAGAACTTGACAACGGCCATCAACGGCCATCAGCCAAGTCAGCAGTGTGGGCACCACAAGAGAAAGTATTTAAAACACAAATTTATGGGAGTAAAAGATCGTGGAGGGTATCGGAGGCTATCGATTGCAGGTGGATAAAAAACGCTATGATGTGTTCTGGAAAATAGTGAAATTGAAAAAGGCATAGCCATTGTGGACACTAGGAAATAAATAGGGATTGAACTTACCGTGTTTTCCATGCGTCGAGAGAGCTCGTAGAAAGGCTTGCTGGTGCACATTTGCGTGGGAGTTGCTGCTTAACCACTTAGCATCCAGACGGAAATGCAGACATAGAATCCACTGAATGTGAGGGCACTAAATAGAATCCTCACCATCCTCTGAACGCTCAAAGGCATGTCGAAGGGATCCAAAAGGTGAACTTAAAATCCCATGGAAATTTCTGTAAATTGCAGGATGCAGAGCAGGATCACATGGAGTGGGAGCATGGG